>JAUTYZ010156293.1:0-11012 GCA_032273725.1 Panulirus interruptus
CAACTTTCATAAACATTATACTTAAAAGACATATCAAATCAGCTCTTTTGTTTATAGTAAATAATTTATAACCAAGAAAGCTCATTTAGTTAAAGGGCTGAACATTATCTGAGAGTAAATTCAATTTCTCCAAAGTTAGGTCTAGCTGCACAGATATTCTAAAATGTAATTACCTTTCTTCAAATTAGACTACAGATCTCTACAAAAGTAACTCTAGAATTATCAAATGTACTTTGTAATAATGAATTTTATCCTGTAAAGTCCCTCTACTATATCAAAATTGGTTTAAGATAATGACTTACATTTCCTGTTTCTTTACATTTTTCTCTTCTTCTTTCCTTCCCTTGTACTGTGCTCATTGATTGATCTACCTGCCTTTCAACATTCTCTTTTCTGCTGACAGTGAGCAACTACTTAATTCATTTAATAAATAAACCAGCATATAGAATTCTTAAAAATATATAAATATTCTTATTAAAATCTTTAACATCTGAGGGTGTGGAACTAATCATTGAAAATATCTAGGAAAGAGTCTGCATGCAGAAAGCCACTGCAAAAAGCAAACATGATAATCACTCAAACAGCTATTATATAATATGAATATGCCCCTAAACTTCAGTTGTATGACAGTTTACAAATTAAATACACTCCAGTACACAATGTGAGGAATTTCAAGTATATTTTGTTATCCTCAGTTACATTACAAGTGCATGCTGTAAAATTCAATTAAACTTGTGCCGCCTTCTTTCTCTATACAGTATCATAATAGGGATGGACTGAGATCAGTAATGCTCATAAACTGAAAAATACATATAATAGTACCAAAAAAAAGTCATAAACTATGTACAAATCTTTAGAAACAATGGAGACATGTGGAACAAGGTGGGGTTTGTACTAATATACAAAGAAGCAAGTGCTGCCTTAAGAGACACGTCAACACCTGACAGGGTAGTGCTTACCACTAGCTTAGTCATGTTACAATACTACATCTACTGAAGAGCTGAATCGGTTCTCGTTTATGTGGTTGGCAGACACTTAAGCTCCTACCAACAGTGATAAATCATCTCGGTCAGTGTCGATCTGAGCCCATCCTTATTGTTAATATAACTGTCATTGATTGATGAAGAGTCAATGATTATTAACTTGTTCAATGATCTGCGTACCTTCAGTAGTCAATAAATACAAACATGCATCCACATAATGTCCTCCGATAGCAGGATTCAAATTTCTACCACTTCTGAGGGACCTTAAAACCAAATGCTCAACCACATCCTTGGATCTTCTGGTGACACTGTGCAAGGAATTCTCCCATCAATTAACCACTGCTAACTGCCATAATTAATGCTTCACTCAAATAACATAAATGCTCCACAGTGTGGAAGGCAGCATATGTCACTCAACTACACAAAACACCAACCCAGAGTCTCTTAATAGCTTACATCCTGTTGCCATCGCTCCAATCCCCAGTCTCATTTGTGAAAATTTTGTGTTTGACTGGCATATGCTAACAATGCTGATTCAATAGACCCTTAGCAGTTTGAAAACATGAAGCACCACTCATTGCCTTGTCAGTCTCCTAGACTTCATTTATCACAACATGGAGAAGCATAAGACCTAGGTGGCACTCACCTTCATAGACTTCGCTAAGGCTTTCAACTTGGTAAACCAAAACATCATCATAAAGAAAGCTGCTGAACTGGGATAATGGTGGTTTCTTGTCTCATTGCTGGCGGAATAACTGACCAGGTGACACCAAACCATCTGCTTTAGGGGAGCCAAATCAGAAACACTACCCCTTAACATGGGGTGTACCACAGGGCACCAAGATGGAGCCACTCTGCTTCCTCATCCTTATCAATGATGTCTTGAAGGACACAAGCCACCATCAGAAGTATGTAGATGACTCTTGCTTTGGCATCACTATCAACAACAACTCTGCTGATTTAAGTGCCATTCAGCACATCATCAACAACCTTCAGGAGTGGACTATGGCCAACGACTTCACCATCAACCACACCAAGACTGACAATACACATCAACCTGGGCTCATACATCCTGCCCCATGACATCACACTTGGCCCTGACATCCTCAGGGTGGTCAGAGACTTCAAACTTCTTGGTGTCACAACAGAAAACAGATTAAACTGTAAATGTCATGTAAGCACTATCATCAAATCTTCCTCATACCACCTCAACCTTCTACACCGACTGACATCTCCAGGTGTTCCACCAACTGAGATCAAGAATATCTATACCATCTTCATTCTACCTGAGCTCACGTATGCCTCCCCAGCCTGGTTCTCCTCACTAACAGCTACACAGAGGGACCAGCTAGAAAGAGTGAAGAAAAGGGCATGCAGAATCATCCTGGGTCATTCTTACACCACTTACCAAGAGGCCCTCATCTCACTGAACCTGTCCACCCTCTCTGACCAACATCGGCAGCTCACATGGCAGTTTGGCAATAAACAAGTAACAAACAAGTAACCTCCAGATGTGACATTAAGTTCCATAAAACTGTTTGCTACTAAGCAAAGTGAGCTTGATGGGAATTGACCCACGGCGACCCCGTAGCTCACAGATGTGAAATGAAGGGTTGTTCGATTTCTAGTAATCAAGAAGTCAACTCTCTATTATGGGCTCCATAGCCTAGTTTTTGACGTACCCTCCCACACAAGTGACAGAGGTTCAAATCCTGCTATTGGAGGGCATTATGTGTTCTATGAAAGTGCATGTTCCTTGCACTATATTTGTGGTCATATACCTCCATGTGTGATAGTTAGTAAGGTAAAACTGTTATCTATGGGTAAATGTAAGCCAGATGAGAAATGACCTATGGAGACCCCGTTGCCCATGAACGTGAGACAAAGGGTATTTGATTACTAGTAATTAATTAATCAGTTCCTCATTATGTGCTCCATAGCCAAGTAGTTTGTGCACCCAGCTCCCACACAAATGGTAGAGGTTCAAATCCTGCTGTCGGAGGGCATTATGTATTCTATGAAAGTGCGCACTCACTACACTATAATCAGTTCATATACCTCCACGTGTGATTGACTTGGTAAAACTTTTAGCTACTGGATAATGTGAGCCTGATGGGAACTGACCCTTGGAAACCTCGTTACTCGCATTTGTGAGACAAAGGGTATTCAGTTATGTAATCGCATAGTCTATTCTCTATTATGGGCTCCATAGCCTTGTAACTTTTCTCATAGCCTCTTGGTACATTCAAGGATATAAAATGACGTCGGGAAACCACAGGTGTCCCTTCTGTTTGTATAATCTATGCAGGATTTCCATGAAAGTATAATGAATGCATCACTTAAAACTGTCAACTGTTGATTATACAAGTTTTTAACCCCACAATTTCTCTCTAATTCAATGGCCTCACCAGTTTACAAATACCTAAAATTGTTGGAGTTACAGATGCTACACCTAAAATCCCAAATCCTATATCACCTCTACACATTGTAACGAAGCATTCCTGAAAATTTCGTCCATTCCTATAAGGCAGAAAGGTGACGTACGTAAATTAGTAAATAACCACCTAATAACCTTACTTATATTAAAATTTCCTCTTAACTGTCTCCTTCCACATACTCTCCCAAACTCAGGAACCAGATTATGTAATTTCTCACTCGCATATGCGATCATAAAAAGGAGAACGAAGATCCCAAAGCGTCCTTGAAGGGATAAAGTACCCAATACCCGGTAAAATATGCTTCGCAACTATTAAATTATCCTGCATACACTGTAATAGCTTTACGAAACATCGCTAGATTTCCTGAGCTAACAGCGATGCGGAACTGATATGATAAATTGCCATAATTACCGCAGGGACAATTAATGGCTATTCATGGGTAGCATTCCAAGCACCTGGAATGTTTTTCAACGAAATAAACAAGTTACTGAATGAGGATGATCCCCTCCGAACAAGCTTATTTTACTACTGATAACAACGGAGTAAGTATGTATATATTACTTACGTTATCAGAATAATTGTTTGATACTTTTAGGAACAGTCTAATATCTTTTCACAGATCTGTTCAAAATTAATCAGTAACTTGTCAAATCTTCTCCGTTCGCTGACGCCATCTTGTTTATTTTGTTCTGTGCAACATGGCTACGACACACACTAAGCTAATGATATATGGCCCTTGTTTAGTGATAACATTTTCTAATTACAAAAAAACATTACCAAATTTCATTTATTCCAGAAATGTTTATATTTCTATTCGTTTGATAAAATTCTGTATATGTGAAGTTCATATAAATCTTAAGTGAATATGCCAAAGACAAATGATCATGCTAAATCGTCTAAAAAGGATTTTAGATATCAAATATATATATTTATAAATCTATTACTGTCTAGGAACGACTAAATAATGAGAAAAATAATATACGTGAGTAATTATATATAATCATGGAAAGAAGTGCGTTGGGAAGTGGCATAATCCTGCAAAATCTAGGTCATTTAATTCCATGTTATAAAAGACAGATATACAATAGAGACTCTGCTTTTTTTTCATTTTAGAACAATTTTCAAGTAAAGTAGGTACAATAATTACAAAGACTCTTTATTATAAAAGGAAAAAAGATATATTTTATGATAAGAGCATTTCCCCCTTCGGATTTGATGATTAGTTATTTATACTAAGGTTATGTAATGTATATCATGCAACGTCGGCTTTGAGCATAAACAATATTACTTGGCGATTTCCATAAACCAGATTTTAGTAACTGACAGTTTAGGTTAAAGATGACATGGACGTTGCCGAAGTATATTTTACCCATAAGTGCATTCGGCTCATTTGTTGGAGGCGTAATATTATTCAAGTAAGCGTAACCTAAATACCACCTTAGATAATCACGTTAATTTTTGACTTACGTATGTTAATAAATTAAGATTTTCTAACCCTCCGTCATCACCACTATTGATCTTTACGTATCATAATGGCTGATACTCAAATTATGGTAGAGTTGTAGTTTAGGGGCACGTTAGAAATAATTTTATGGATTTTAATAAAACGCATATTAGTGGACTCCTTACACTTCATATAATTGATGTAGAATGGCGAGACTGATAAATTTCTGTTCTGTATATGCCAGGTTTAGTTACTAACACTGTGGGCTAGGCTGTGAGGAATTGGGGTGAAAAGCAAACCTTGAAAAATATCACCTAACCTCCCTTGTTGCTGAAATTTACCCGAATTTTCAGTGTTCTGGTTGAGGTATATCCGACACACCCATGGTGGAATATCCTGCCATCATTCCACAGATGAAAATAAACACATGACACATTGAGCATCTCATTGTACCACTACCCAGCCTCCAGACTCACAACCATCTCTTGCAGTTCCCAGTAGATGAACAGATTAATATTGGTATATGTCCTCTATGAATCCCTACTGCTAAGGTTCTGTTGATTTTTTCATGAGCGTATTACTTATTATAAAGTTCGCTAACCTAACATTTAACATATTGCCAGATTGTAACCCTCACCAGTGTCATAGAATAATATATAATTTTCCAAACCGTTCTCTGCCTTTCTTATTCTATTCTTTGAAATATGCTAGACAAAGTCACTCACGTGTTCAAAGGTAATAGCATTGTTGAGTAAAACTTGACTTTTACCATGTCTTCTCTCTCTAACTTTTAAAAAAAGTAGCTTAAGAGAGAATTAACTGAGACATCCAGAGTATTGAAATCCAGTCAGAGTTATTTTCAAACCTAATTTAACGTCAAAAACTGATGTTGATTTAGTAAAATATAGACATTTATTACGAGAGGATTTGCCAACAATTTTTTAAAAGAATTACACTAGGACACTACAGTACAACAGAGATTGAAGTTCAACTATGGCCTGTGGGCTGACTTTGGCTATGGGCTGTTCTGCTGTTAATTAGTATAATGTAGATTCAATCTCTGCTTGAAGATCTTCATATTTACTTCCCTCTCCACTCCATCCAGTAAAAGAGTAAACAGTCATTGTGACATCACACATCCTACATGCATATCCACCGTCATTGAGAAGCAACGCATTTCTATCTTTGTAATCACATACAGGTGTTGCTGGACTCTACCTGCTTGAGGTTACACTGCGAGTGAAAAGACACCTTTGGCAAGGCTGTAACGTTGGGAGTACAGTCTGTCAAAGATCTTACTCCAAAGGAGTCTTCGTTTTCCTGCAACTAGAAGTAGTGAAGCCTTGGGTTGCAGGAGCATTTAGAAAGGTCCTGGTTAACACCAGGACTATTTCATAGAAACTAATCCTGGGTAATTATAGATATATAAATAAAGGAAAATACACATGGGGTTTAACTGGACTCCAACTCAAGGTTACACCACGAGTGAAAAGTAACCTTTGGCGAGGGTGGGTTGCAGCCTTATGTTGCAGGAGCAATTAGGAAGGTCTTAGTTAACTCCAGGACTATATCATAGAAACTGATCCTAGGATAATTATAGATAAATAGATATATATACATTTAGAGGTTTAACTGGACTCCGACTGCTCAAGGTTACATTGCGAGTGAAAAATCACCCTTTGGCAAGGCTGTATCACTGGGAGTACAGTCTTGTCAAAGAACTCGCTTCAAAAGAGCTTATTTTCCTGACACTGGAAGAAGTGCAGCCCTAGACTGTGGGAGCCAAAAGAAAAGTTCTGTTTAACACCACGTCTCTTTCCTAGAAATTGGTCCTGGGGTGATTATAGATATATATACATGTAGGTGTTACGGGGCTCCACCAGCAAGAGGTTACACTGCAGGTGAAAGTCACCTTTGGCGTGGCTTTATCATTGGAAGTAGTGTAGTCTTGGGCTGCAGGAGCCTTTAGAAAGAGGTCCAGGGTAACACCTGGTCTCATAGATATTGGTCTATTGGTAATTATAAATAAGAAAATCATACTAGTTCACTGTTTCCTGCATAGGTTTGATTGGTTAATATGTATTTCAAGAGCCATGTTTCTTAATTGTGGAAGATAGATGGTATGTAAAATTTTTTATGGTCATATTGTGTATGGATTCAACCTTTAAATCATTGCTGTGGGAATGATGTGATTGAATTCATGATATTAGAGTTTTCAGTTTCCTTGCAGTGTAATTTTTTCTTTTCCAGGCCAAAAAGGCTAAGAAAGCAAAACGTTTCAACATCTTTCGTCGTGCTGAAAGCTACATTAAAGAGTACCGCACGAAGGAGAGGCAAGAGATTGATTTAATTCGTGCAGCCAAAAAGGAGGGATCTGTAATTGTTCCTGCAGAGGCCAGGTTGGCCTTTGTAGTCAGAATCAGGGGGTGAGTATCACTGAGGAAGTTAGCTTTTATTATATGATGGTAGTTAAAGATATTAGCCCTGCCTTTCAAAATTTTAGTTCAGAAACATCCTTTGATTGGAAAGGCATGCTAACAGAAGGAAGCAAACCACAGATCACAGCCAGGAAAATGAAACTCAAAGATATAAGCCCCTGTGTGTTGGCTCTTCATCATAGAGTACAAGAATGAGAAGAACAAGGACACAAGGAATAACATATTGGGAGAGCACTTTACTCAAAAAGGACAAGGGAGATTTTGCTGCATCAAAGGAATAATGCCACCCCTTATGACTCATTTTTAGACAATGGAACACAAGAGGTCACAAGTTTAACACCACTGATTTTTTTAGCAGCTAGATAGGGTCTAATTAATACAACCCAGTAGTGATATTAAGGACACAAATGAAATTGTGTTCAATAACATAGCATTCAGTGCTTTAAAAGCAGCAGATTATATGCAGATAAATAAGGTGCTTGCAGTCTCTTACATAGACCCCTTGCCAATCTGACATATTCCAGTTTGATGCATGTGTATCCTGCAAGGCTAAACATAACACCAACCTTTGTGATTATCTCCGCTTCGCTCATATTTCCCCATTTGTTACCAAACTTAGTATTGCTTCATTGTTACAAAAATGCCTGATAGTTGCTGTGCTGTAGGCTGTACTCTATAAATAAAAAAATAGGAAAACATAAATATCTTTGTCACCTGTTCCCTCCTGGAACTCCTTCAAGGGGGTGGCCACAGCAATAGAGTCTCTATAACTATTGAACTCCAGTGCTACTTCTTATCTTTAGTGCCTCACCTTTAACAGGCTACTGGCATAGGGCAACTGTAGTGCAATGTTTCCTACTGACTACTTGTATGTAATGCTCCTACATAATGTTCCTACCTACTATCTCTACCCAATGTTTCTAGCTAATGCCCCAGGCTAAATGTTTCTACCTACTACTTCTGTCTATTGCTCCAACTATTTTGCCAAAAGGCAGAGCTAGCGTAAAGTGCTCACTGAAGGAAAATCTAGAATTATGAAGAATGAGGTGTGTGGGTTAAGTGTAGTCAAGTGTTATGTATGACAAGGAGAGATTATATGTTTGTGTACAGAATGCCAGTAGTCCACTTGTGGATGAGGCAGAAAGAAAAGACAACTACCAGAGTCAGAAGAGTGCCACTTGACGATCACTGAAATGCTTGTTCACTACGCAGTCATCACTAACCCTCCCAATACCCAGGTGGGTTGTGCTGGTAATATACCTCCCTGGTCGTTGCCTGCCTACCAACCACAACCTACCAAAATATATCTTTGCTGTTCTACTGAATACCGAAAGGAAGAACTCCACTCAAAAAGTAAAGGCTTTTCGCTTGGATAAATATTATCTGGCAAGAAGACTGTTAACCATGGTCTTGGGGGAACAGATATCACAAGCATTGGTATGTGGAAAACTTCATTTCTGGTGAGATTTCATTCTTTAACTACCTATGATTATCATTTCAATACTACCATCTTAGCTTTTTGAAAGAAACTTCCTTGACTTTACATTGTCCTAAAAGTGAAATTGATGAAAAGAAACCATATGAAAAGGTTCGGTAATTTTTCTAAAAGATTTATCCTTTTGACTCGGTTCCATATTAGAATCTGTGCATTCAGATCAAAGCAAGGCCTAAACCGTACATCTGACATGATGAAGCAGAATTGAATCTCCACTGATATATTGCTGTAAAAGCAGTCCAGAACCACAAGTCATCTCTAGTGACTTGTCTGCTTTCATAGATTCCGTGGTGAATACACTTGGTGTGTCTTTGACATATTCCATCACGTCCCTCCATGTTATGTTAGGCAACTTTGTAATATCACACGACAATCCACTATCAGGGATTGTAAACGGATGTCACAATCTCTTGCCGCTTTTTAGGGTTAACATCAATATTAAGTGCATTCTGTCTGACTGTTCAAGGTCAAGATAATATTCTGATGTTTCCATGACTTAGTTTATTGCAGATTTGTGAGTTTCTTGATCAAAGCAAAACTTATTTTAGTGAGAATCCAAGGACAACATGCATTTACACCACATGCTTTGCCTCATAGAATGCATGCGCATATATTTACATCCATGTTTTATGTCACACAGCAAGAGGTCTGTAACACTTGTAACTTGTCTGGTTAGAAATCGTTAAAACATTTTACACATGGACTCTGCATGAAGAAATTCGCAAAAACTTTAAACACTGAAATTTTTGTTTGCAGGTTTTTACTAATTGCCAGGCTTAAGCATAAAATTGTTGATAAGAGGATAGATATTATAATATAGAATACAGTAATCCCTCGATTTAACGGACTAATAGTGGGAAGGGGCTGTCTGTTAATGCCGAAAGTCCCTTAAATCGAATGTAACCTATATGGGCCATTTTTTAATACAATATACAGTTCACATGCTTTCTTTTAACTCCTCTATCACTTGATGCCATTTTGAATTGTAAGGATTACAAAATTATTTAATATATAAAGTCACCTCTATATAGAACCTGAGTGCACGATAGCTTGAGGCAGACTGAGACCGAAACAAAGCGAGTATACCCCACACGGAATTTTTTTACATTTTCTAAATTATTATTAATTAATGTATTATTATTTGCCCAGTCCGTTAAATCCGAAATCCGTTATATTGGGGTCCGTTAAATTGAGGATTTACTATACTAGGATTTTATTAACTGTCCATAAAGTAAAAACTGTATAGAAAATTTGAAATATGAGATTTTAACTTTAAATGAAACATGTTTATGGCATTTTAATCCATTTACTTGCATTTCACTTTATATAGGTCTCTAAAGTTTATCATGCATTTGCAGGTTTGAGCACATTGTGGAACCTTTTATTTGGATGGTTGGTAGAGATGATGGGCCTGATATTTAGGATGTCCAATATATTGAAAAGTTGTCCAAATGAAGATTCAGCTATCCAGCTTTTTTGATAGCTTTACGAACCATGACAAATTTTTTGCAAATTTTATATTAAATTGCCACCAGTGCATGGGCTTAGTTGGGGAAAGTACTCTCTGGTCATCAGCAGATAGTATTCTAGCTGATGGATGCCAAGGATAGGTTGACCAGCCTCAAGATGAATTTTAGAATTTTCCCTAAAAGCCAGAGAGTTCATTTTCTTTTGTGTAAAAAGTGAAAAAAATTCTTTAAACTGTGGTATTAGTTTTATTGACCGTAAGCATCATGATCCACATATGCTGCACCATTTCGTACTCGCGCTTCTCGTGTCAAAGCAGTTCATTTTCTGCGCTTTATGTGCTATTATTCCGGTTGGATGAATTTTCAGTCTGTATTCAAATACGTTACTATTGTCCCATAGCTTAAAATACATTATATCCAAATCAGTACTTGTTAGCAACACTGGTTCTGATGTGAAATTAGAAAACTTTTTGATGATTACAAAATTCACGAAATGTACAGATCCCGTGGTCTCTAATATTATTTTTTCCCACTAATATATACGTAACCTATCATTAAGTTTTGTACATTAACATCTGGGATCATGCCATTAAGGATGCCCAATGTTATTCTTTTTTTTTTTTTTTTTTTTTTTTTTAATGAATTGGAATAATGAAGGGCAGACACAAAAAAAAAAAAATTGCCAAGTCAAATTTTAGACAAACGATTGCAAAAGATATTCTAACATTCAGCCGTGGTAAGATGG
>JAUTYZ010156514.1:0-17241 GCA_032273725.1 Panulirus interruptus
GGTGGAGGAAAAGCAAAAGTGATTGTGATGCCCGACTCAAACCGTTCCCCTGGATGTCATTCCAAATGCTATCGATTTTTACTCGCTGTTAATTCCACGCACTATCGATTCCAAACATTGTCCAGTCCACGTGCAGTTGATTCCTGTGAATGTTAATTTCAAGAATTATCACCACGAGAGTAAAAGTTTCTGTTTCTGTTTCAGTTCTCTGTAACAATACGCAGTCGTGTCTTTGTTTGGTCGTATTTAATTAAGTGCCGGCAGTGGATATCTCTTAAAAGTTTGAAGAGTGTCATATTAAGTCCCCTCCATTGGATCTTTTAAGTAGGAAATGATTCATATCAAAGAACTTAGAAAGCTCTGAGGCATTAAGTCTGTATTTTTAACTTTCATCTGCTAGAAAACTAATTTCACAAGCTTACCTTTTGAGTAATTTGTAAAGAAACTCTATTACAGACTACATTTCTCTAAGGTGAAAAGTTATCGTTTCAAATGAGGCTTCGGGAAGTATTCATGAATCTGTTTATTCTCTCATTGGTTTATTTGTTGATGTGATTCGACTCGTTTCGGTTCTCATCTCGAAACAGGATACTGATAGCCAGACAGGGACATTAATGTAACTCATCACTACGTAACAAAATGCTACAAATACGATGACATCAAATTTCGAAGTGACACTGATTCATTTTCGTTGAAGCTTCATTCTTTCATAGCGTTATGAATTATGTCTGAGCATTATAGAACGTCAGTGAGGAGGGACAAAATGTTTGATAGATTTATATTGATTATAATCAATATAAAATAATTATTTTGTCCATTTATATGCAAAGAGAATTGGTCACAAATCAACCAGTGTCAGACGCTGTATGGGAAGGGTTTCAAGAAAATATGTAAGGACATCATCAGTATTGTGAGAAGAGCAGTTGACAAGATATATTATCTAAAACTATCTGGTACTTCAGAATTTCTAAACAAATATCATCAAAATTGGATAATTTATTGATTTTAGCAGAGGTCAAAATTATTTTTTAGCGATCCTACCATCAAGTGGAAAAAATATATGCACAATACATAATAAATTATCATTGTACGATTTTCATTTAATGAAGCTAATTTTATACAAGAACCTTAGCTGTTATCTATATACTAAGTGGCAAAGAAAAATATTGTCCATTGCACATGATTGTAATCTTTAAAAGAAGACATAAAGAAAATAGTTATACTTGAATAAGTTACCCATATATATCAAAGAAAATAATTTCCTCTACTTATTTTATAGAAAACGAAGCAGCGAGTATAGTTTTTTTGGTAAACTATACTACAGAACATAAAGTAGCATTTAGCCCTCGTTTAGTCAACACTTTAGACTTTGAAATTCATTAACCCGTCTTTAAGAAATAAAATACAAGTAAATGGATTTCCCTTGTATACGTACATAAGTAATGTTTTGATACAACAAGAGTTTTCAAGGACTGCCTGACAATGGATTTATATGCGAACTGACTTGTGACGCGATAAAGTTTCTTACTACATACAATACATCTTGAAAACCTACTAACAGGCACATATGATATCAGTAGAGATGAACAAGCTAGTTATATATATCGTTATTTTCTCAAATATTACCAATACTACTCTTTAAAATGAAAACCAAACTACCCACACGAACCGTGAAAATAATAATGTTTGTGTATCATAATTCTTCTTAATTGTCACTAGCTGCATCATTGTCGCTGTGAAACATCGCAGGGAAGAAGAATTGATAGATTCTATTCATAGTTTAATAAAGAACGAAAAATTTTAAGTGAAGAAAAACGTGATCCGAGCGAGGCACCATCACCATCATAGTCAGCGCCGTCTTGCTTGCTTATATTGATAAAAACGAAATGACTTATTGGCTTGTCGGTTCTACTAGTTTGTGTGGCAGTGCACGCAGAAAAAAAAAATTGAAGCAAGAAGTGCTAGTGTGACGCCGCCTTGACTGTGATTGATGAGGGTTTGCAGTAATGGAAAGTAATGAAGTTAAAGTAGACAAACAAAAAATCGAAGAAAATAAAATTAACAATACGTTTTTGATTTTTCAGAAAGTGGTGGTTGACAGTTACCAGAACATCGTATTCACCAGACTGAAAACGAAGATGGCGGTAGAGGGAACCTCTCGCATGGTGAGTTAAGTTTGTCGAATTCTTACATAACATATGGGTAGGGTTACACCTTCATAGCTACAGTTGGAGACAGGTTTGTTAGATTGATTAAAAGCTAGGTTATGTTCCATTAGAAAGAATATGGAAAGTAGGGTATTAACAACAGAAGTACCCACTTGCGAAATCTTAGTCTAAGATTTTTAGTTAAAAAGCTTTGGATGTACGTAAGTGCTCGAGCACAAAATATCAGTTAGCTACCGTCCAAGGCGGTTAGCTAAGCCTTCGAAGATAGTAGGGAGATTGGAAGGTACCACCCGGCTGGGTAACGCAATTTTCTATCTGCTGTTCCATTCTGTTCACGCGTTCTTGGGGAACAAGATTAAAACAGCTGCAGTAAAACACTGCAGGGAAATACTGTACTTGGATCGTCATACACGATCTAGTCCCTACTGAGAGAAGCGCAGACCAGTGTCAAAACCTCTTGCGCCATTTTTTTATTTATACATGAATAAAGTTTATGTAATTTTAAGGTGTTTGAAATATGAAATCTATTCAGTCAAATGAAAAAATAATTACTAATACGAAAATTAAAAATTCATATTAAGAATTAAAAGAGATGAGTATATTCAATAAATTTCAGTGTTTCTCGAATCAGGTATTGAAATCAAAAGACTTTAATTAACTCAAAAAGCACCTGATTGAGATTATTATTTTCTCCTTTGTGAGAGAAGCGAACGGATTCAGTCACCTTCAGCGTCTTTGATGTCTGTCTAATTAGCTTCCAAATGTGCAGTTTGCAAAAGCAATAAGATGTACGATGAAAAGAATTCGCCTATTATGGCACGACATATTTACATATAAACACTAAAGGTGGATAGATATATAAATGATATATTTAGAAATACAAGGAATGATATCAACCAGTAAAGATATGCAAATAGACAGGTAGATCTAAGATCTAAGTTGAGATAGGCTGCTATGAACTACGCAAACACTTTGGAATCCAACCGCTACGAAGCTTCATTTTGTATATGCTACAGAAAGAGGAAGAGAGCGAAAAAAAGAAGCCCTCCATTGTACATAAGATGAGATTTGATTACATAATTACTTTATATAGCGTTAATATTTAGTCAATCCGGAACCTTAGTTTTATTAAAGCCAGTGTCATACGGGCACTTTTCTGGCGCATTTTCTCCTGGGAACTCGCTTCTGGCGACTCACTAAACGCTGAATAGCGGCGGACTCAGCCACGCCAACAGAATCGCTCAGCTCTTGATTTGCCGTTTCGTCAAAACAAAACAAACAGTAAATACGGTTCCCAATTTGGATATGGAGGAGGCAGTTGCTGTACTTAGTATTTTATGTTTAATCAAGTGAAAGAGGGATGAAACGTTTAAGTGGATGCGGGAATGGCTAGGCAGGAGAAATTTAGAGAGTGTGCTCTATAGACTTTTAAAGATCTCAGCCTTGAGCGATCAGAATGTAGATATATATTCAGTCCGTACCATTCAAATTAACAATTGTAATATAACTATGTATTTCATGCATGTCAGCAGTAATTAAGTTCATAATAGAGACATTATCTTTTGACGAATTTTATTGTTTTCATTTAGAATAATCCTAATGCTCTCTTGTCTTTGTGGTTTTTCGCCGGTACGTTCAAAAGTAGACACTCACAGCGGACTTTTGAGTTTATGCCGCAAAATTGCGCCGGAACATCCTCCAGTGTCCCAGAAACGAGTTCCCGGGAGAAAATTCGCTCATGTGACACCGCCTTTAGTTGTTTTTACATATTTTTCATTCGTAAATGACACTAGTTTATTCCGTTATATTATTATTATCATTAGTAGCAGTAGTAGTAGTGGTAGCAGTAGTATTCGATGCAGCATTTACAGATAATGTTCATGTCGCATTTACATCTTGACACATTTAACATCAACAGTGAGCACAAGTGTTTAAGCTTGTCATTTACAGTTTACATCATGTGAAGATTCAGATGTAAACGTGTGAGCTTGTCATTTTACAGTGTGAAGATGTACATGTAAATGTGTGAACTCATTTGCAGTTTAAAACATAATGTAAAAGCGCAAATGAATTGGTATGAGCATTTTATATGCAATTTATGTTGAGTGAAGATGCAGATGCAACACTGTGAGTTCCTAATTTACAATTTACAATATGTGAAGATGTAGATGTAATAATGTAAGTTTATCGTTTAATATTTACATTATGAGAAGATACAGGTATGATGCTGTAAACCTGTAATTCAAAATTTACATCATGTGAAGATATAAAGATAATGATGTGTCTGTCATTTACAATTTGCAGTATTATGTGAAGATGCATATATGATAGTGTTAACAAGTCAATTACAGTATACAAATTTATGTGAAGATGTACATGTAATAGTGTGACTTTGTGATTTATGATTTAGAAATGTAGAGTTGCAGATATATTATTGTGAGCTTGTCATTTACAACTAACAGCATAGTGTGATAATGCAGATACAGGAAAACGAGCATGTTGTTTAAAATTTGCATATTTATGTGAAACTGCATCAGGCTCTGTCACGCTCACTTCCTCCGTGCTACTTTAAAAAACGATTTTATTTTTTAGTCCCCCCCGGGATCTGCGATGTTTTGATATGTAAATGTTAAAGACGTGTTTATGTTTCCTTATAAATTTTCAGGGAGAATGTGTAGGGCGAGGGTAGGAGGCGCCGTTTGGAGGAAGTGAAGCAGGGCGTGGAGGGAGAGGGAGGTACGGTTCGGAGGAGGTAGGGAGGGTGGGATGCGGAAGGTAGGGAGGAATACACTGGGGAAATTCCATTACAGTGGTTAGTCGCTGCAAGACTTGGTTCTCCTCAGCCATAGAACTTATACCTTCTTCCCCTGCCAAGGATCTCTCCCTTCCTTCCCCTGCCAAGGAAATTTCCCATTTTCCCATGCCCAAGGACCTCTCCCTTGCTTCCCCTGCGAAGAATATCTCGTTTGCTTCCCCTGCCAAGGAACTCTCCCCATTTTCCCCTGCCAAGGACCTTCCTCCTTCCTTCCCCTGCCAAGTAAGATCACACTATAGTGGAATTATTGTGTAGTAAGGTCAGGCTAAGGGAACTTTTACTATCATAAAGGTCAAGTCAGTATAGGATTGACTGTCATATAATCAACTGTAGATTAAGGAAATTGCTTTTCCATTTTATGAAGTCCATGTAATTAACTTTGATTTGTTTAACGATGAACACTATGCGTCGGATATCTTCGTTATATTTTCGTATTTCCAATATTCTGTTTCCTTTTCATTCTTCTCAGACTCTCAGTAGCTGCTTTGATACTATTTGCGTACAAATGCGTCACGAATTCTGCTGAGAATTCGCAATACTGGCTGTACACGTGAATAGTATGTTTCCTAACTATTTGTATACCTGTAGAATTATGTATTCTTTCTACCTGTATGCCTGTAGAATTATGTATTCTTTCTAACTTCCTGTATCCCTGTGGAATTGTGAATTCTTAAGTTTTAGTTTAACTATATATTTATCAAAGTTCAGAGTTGCTCGAGGAGTTTTGTAATACGTTATATGGTTGTGGTTAGCGTCGTGCCTCTCCCCACTCGCTATGGAAGGATAATATAACAAGAATGTAAAACATTTCAACGTTTATTGGACAATAATAGAGAGATGATCGCACGAGCAGTCGACCCTGCCCGATGTTGATGCGGCCAGCTGGGTAACGGTCGGCCGCCGTGGGCAGCGCGCGTAGTCCCCACTCCAGGAGCCCCGGCTAGGGACTCCAGCGCGCTGGGTCGGCTACCGCAGGCGGTGTTGGTGCCTGATATTGCGGCTTGGCGTCAGAGGGAGATGAGTATAAAAATGATGTGGTGAGGAACTGGGCACTGGTGGGTGTAGAGGGCGGGCGCTCAGGCCGGCCCGGGTTGCGCATGCGCGGGGTGTCCACCCACAGCGCCGGGCCTCGCGCGTGGGCAGCCTCGGGTCGTCTCAAACGCACCTTTACTGCACCACCTTCAGGGGTCCGAAAAGGTAGACGGCGTTGCAGGACTCGTCGGGGTTGGAGATGAACTGGGCATACAGATCTTGGTAGCGGCTGAGGCTGATGCCGCCAGCCTTCTTGTCCTCATCCTGTGGTGGCGAAACACATGTACCATTATCACTTTCGTACCAAAGAGAGATCAACACATCGAACTCTAAAGTTCCAGACTTCAAGTGACTGAATTGCTTGTCAAACAGACACAATTGTGATGCACGATTTTTCCCCTCGAACTAATGAATTCTTATGTGTAAAACATGATTGAAATGGTCATAATTATGATCACGTTATCAAGGCAAAAAAAAAAGGTCCATTGAATGGTTTTCATGTGGATGAAAAACGAGCGTAGTCACTTACAGTGCATAGCTTGTTGTAGGCATCGTCGATCTCCTTGATGTCGGAGAAGGCGCTCCTGGAGATGCAGTCCAGCCTGAACTCATCTACACCAACGAGACCATCACCTGCAGGGGTCATTGGCGGACAAAGTTAGCACAGGGAGGGGATCATGTGCGAGTGAGTCTGATAGGGGTTGAATATGGATTCTGAACGTCCTGACCGGTCACAGCCGTGTTGCTTGACGAACACTTAACTTGTAGTTCTTAGTATTTCTGCATGTTATTGCGTCTAGATTACCTACTGGTGCGACAAAGCAACCATGCCTACATGGAACTAAAAGAACAAAAATGAATAACCTTTCACTGCAGTCAAGTGACATTATTTTGTATCATCTGGTTACTGAGGATGCTGAGAAGGGCTAGGCAACTCCATTTCAGAAAAGCAGCGTGTTAGACTGCGGTAGATGATCTATTCTGAGCCCCGTCTGCTTCATGGTCTTAGAAACACTGGGCTCTTGATTATTGATATGTTAATATTGATCAAAACTGTTAAGTAGATTTCACTACTGACACTCAGTTATGTCAAGAGGAAATTTAGTGTAATTACTCTGTTAAGAATTCTAAACTTAAGAAACCGTTTTTATAATGATAGTATATATAGATTTAGTAATAACTGGCAGATATAAGAGACTAAGTTAAAATAATTGAATGATACGGATAAGAACTATATTATAAATGAGCACCGGAATTCCGAGTTAAGGCATAGCTGATAGCGAGTTAGATCTTGTTGCCCACTATACCCACCTCATACTAAAGAGGGCTGAATGCCTTTTTGTTTCTAAATTTGTTATCCAGATTAACTTAAGAAGTCCGATGCCAGTCAGCTCCACACACAGATATCGTAGACATGTTGTCTATGACCATATAAGTTGTAGGAACTCATTTACGTCATGTAATATAAGCTTGGAGACAGACTATAAAAAAGAGGGCTTCAGCTAACAGCCACTCTGATATTTGACATCTGTGTATGAACCTGAAATCGAGGTTAAAAGTTAAAAGACAGGCTATTAGTAGAAAGTGAAGCTAAGCGTTAATTTCAAACAATATTTGACAATATGTTTTGGAACTGTGCACACAGGCAGTGATAACACCAGTGAGAGCCCTGAGAGTGGTCATTAGTAAAGTGCATAGCTAAACTCTAGAAAACCGTGTGAGAAAACGGGAAAGAGTGTTAGTTGGTTGCAATGCTAGTAAAAGCCTCTCATGGTTGCTAACAGCGAGGTATCTCCTGTTGGTTAGATTTTGTCTTAAGCGTCGTAAAAGAAAAAAAATAAAGCTGAAAAATAAACCATAGTCCACAAAAACAAGAACATAAAAAGCGACAAACATGTAATAAAAAGCTGTAGTGACTAAAAAGTACCTGATAAGAAGGAAAGACCGAGACGAAATATGCCAAAAAAAAGTACGATGTTGAACCTCCGTGTGGATCGGAAAAACAAAAATGATATGAAATTAGGATAAAAAGGTTATTATGACAGAGGAAAACTTGAAAACTAAGACTTGTCTGAATCCTAGACAGGTCTATGGGTCGTATTGTTCAGAGAAGGCCAGCGATAAGATAAAAAATCGTTAGTTTTGAATTTCCAGAGGAAAACAAAATTACCTTTACTTCGAATTACCACTGGCGTCCTTCTCTAACAGTCAGCAGGTTACGGGAGGCGATTTATAAAATGAAAAATTGTCAGAGAAAAATGAAAGAACTAGAATATCATAAAATACGAGGAAAAAATGGCGACTGCAAGTCATCCTTTAAAAATTAGTTAGGGAAGGAGTAAGTATATGTCGTGTTTAAGACCCTCAAGAATGACGCTGTGTATCGAAAATCTTTTTTAGAATCACGAGGTTTCCCCAGACTTGAGAATATGTATTGAAAAATGTGTGAAACTAGGTCACTGTGGCTTGCATTTTCTTCCACTGCAACTTAAGTATAGCCTAGCTCAGCAGAGAACAGAGGTGTTCTTTCAAGAACTTGGTAGGTCGTCGCAAAAGGTAGAAAGTTTCAAGCAACATAAAGAAACTTCGAAAAGGAGGAGAAGAATACATTGGAGGCAAGCTGAAAAGAAATATAGTTGCAAGAAAATAAAAAAGCATAATGTTCTTACGTTGGGATCTCCAGCAACAAAATTAGGTTCTACAGGTCCAGGTATGTGGTGCCAATTTTCATACTTCAGCACAAATGCTCGTTCATCACTTTAGCACTGATTCATTGTAAGCTTTGGGATGCACAGTAGGGATATTATAGCAGATGCAGCAGCAAGGAAAATCGCACAATGCAATATGTTGCTACTGAAGCCAAGAATGTACATGGGGTCATTCTGTATCTTAATCTTTACTTTTTTTTGAACATACCATTAATGTCAACGCTCTTAAACTGGTTAGCAATGAACGACTTGAAAGCTGAAGGGAAGGTGCTAAAGGCCTTGCCCACACATACGTTCTGTACTGCTTTCTTGAACTCGTCAATTGTCACCTCACCATCCTGGAACCAATAAGGGTAATCTGTGAACATCAAAGATAGAGTTCTCTCAGGTAGATTCTGATTGGAGGTCTCTTAGAAAGGGTCAAGGTGAGGTATTCTCTCTGAAGGGTGGTGCTGTCTATATAGGGGACTCGAGGATGTGTGTATCTGGTTTGAAATCTTGGAGATGAAACTGATTCGGGCAAAGGTGATGAGGCGAAAGGAAAAAAAAAATGGCAACTATAAAGATGAGAAAGAGACCCGAGATGAATCAGTAAAGTATCGCACATACCGTTCGTATCAACCAATTTAAACTGGTTTACAATGAACATCCTAAAGGCATTGGGGAATTCATCGAAGTTCTTGCCCACACAGGCGTCCTTAACTGCCTGCTTGAATTCCTCGCCGGATATTTCCCCATCCTGGAAGTAGGTGTGAGATGAGGCTGGGAACAATGGATCCTGAAGTTAGGATAAGGTGAGGAAGTAGCCGATATCATTAGTAGTTTTATGGGGTAAATGGTGCCTACTGGTATATAATATAATGTTTTGTTACCTCCGTAAAGGAGAGGAAGACAGTAATGTACAGTGCATGTCAACAGCCTTAAACTGGGTGGAAAATAAAGCTCAGAGGGCACCAAGGCAAGGCGCCCACCATCCTGTCGCTGCTGTGTTTTGTTTAGGCTTGTGACTGTTCTCGAAAATCTCAGCGTCCGGGAAAAACCAAACTGTGGGTTGACATTTTGTACTGAAGGCGCGTCAGACACTTCCTCGTCAGCGAGAGGCAAAAAAATTGTAATGTTTGAGGGTGTTAAATTAATCTAAAGGTTGGGAGGGATGCATGTCTGTTGCACGCCAAAGAGCGTTAGACGTAACGTACCGTTCACATCAACACTCTTGAACTGGTTAGCAATGAAAGACTTGAAGGCGTTGGGGAAGTCGGTGTAAGACTTGCCACTGCAGTTCTTCTGTACGCCCTGCTTAAACTCGTCAACAGTAACCTCACCGTCCTGGAAACGTCAGAATAAGGCTAATGTGACACTGCAAACTGAAACCAAGCTTATCATCCGATGGAGTGGCTCGTTGCATGACTTAACCTAATTTAATTCTGTCAGCGCTTACCGGCAAGTCTAGCCTAGCACTGACGGTGAAACCTGCAGGGTCAGCTTATGCTGCAGATGTTCCTTATTGAGATAAGATTTATCCTTCGCGACTTGCAGTTTTATATTCTTTTCCCGCCATATATAATCATACTATCAGTTCGACGAAGTAAAAGCACTGGTGTTCAGGAGAGCAAAAAATTAGTCTTGTACTGTTCATGTGTATTCAGGAATGACTATTTTCAACAATATCGTTCATTGGTTAGCAATTTCTGATATTTTGTTTAATGCCACCAGCTCATCACTGGAAACTATCATTCCGGCGAGCAGGTGTTCGTACTGTTGCCGTGATACGAACCGAGCAGAGTGATTCAGGGCCCCCACAGGACAGGGAGGATGAAAGAAAAAAAAATATCCCTGCAGGGAAAAATTAAGAAGTTTGCATAAAAGAGAAAAATTAAGAATCTGAGAATTTCAGTAAGAAGGCTAAAATATTATGAAGCTTGCGTTGAACTTGCTTCGTATCTTGAACATGATTTTGAAGGGATAGTTTAGGTAAAAAAAAAATGCGACATATTTAGTTTCGAATCTGATTCAAGGATTTAAAGGTGCTTGATGCTGAAGGTTGCAGCTCTGAAGTAAGATTGAAGGCTGCATTTTTTTTTCTTCTTTTTGATCATCAGAAAAACTTGGAATTGATCAAGATATTTCCTCTGGGGACCCTGTTATATGAAGCGACTTGGTAAGAGGTTTAAATGAAGCAGACCAAAGACCGAATCCTCAAATGGATTACTTCGGAGCACTTACACATGAACACTTGAACAGTATGACTGGATCTTAAATCATGAAACTTGGTGAATATCTCGAGTGACTGGAACGGTGAACATAAGAAATGAGATAATAAAAGCTTTAATGATGGATGAGACATTGTGATGGCAAACATTAGGATCTTGACACTACTAGAATAAATGTATGGAAGCGAAAAGAAAGCGTGGCCATGTGGGTATAGACATTTTACGGCCGTTCTCTGCCTGCGAAAACTGTAGCCACGATGCAGCCCTGCCAAACATTGTTATGCCAGCAAGTGAGTGCATAGCAGCAGAAGCACATATCGCGAGTCCCTCCGCCAGCTGTGCCACCTACCGTTAATGTCAACGGTGTTGAACAGTCTTGTAATGACAGTCTTGAAACATCCGGGGAAATCAGCGAACTTCTTGCCAATGCACAGGTTCTGCACGGCCTGTTTGAACTCGTCGACAGTGACCTCACCGTCCTGTGAACAGTAGCCCCTACACTGACTGCTACTCACGCCCGCTCATGCACTCTCCCACTCTGGTGAGCTCCCACTCACACCAGCAAATCGGTTTAATCTCCCCTGGTGTTGACCACCTCCCTTTTGCTTGTTGCTACCCGGCAACCGTAGCCACACTCTTTCTTGCCCCAGGTCTAGCTTGCTGTCACTTCTCACTCCTTCCTGTAGATATCCTGTTCCCAGCCACCAACCTGCCCTGTATCATGTGGTGAACCTCGGTTTCTCTCTACCTCAGGGAGCTCTACCTCTAATAAAAATCCTAACAGTCTACCTGGATGTACCCCCAACATTGAAGGTATTCTCAGATAAGCAGTTCAAATGGAAATCTAGTGTGAACACCATGATGTCTTTATATATGAATATATTAAAGGTACTGATAATGAAGAGTCATTGTATAAGTTTAATGCTAAGTGAAATTAGGCATTGATTAATGTAAGAATTACGTTGTATGATGGTTGTTATCAATGTGTCTCACTAACCGGAGTGGGAAGCACCCAAATGATTTCTACATCCTCACAGACCTAGATATTAACTCCTGATTCTCTCTATCGTCTAGCTAGACTAGCAGCTCTAGTACATAATGCCCATTTCCTAGATACTAACTCCTGACTCTCTATCTTCTGGCTAGACTAGCAGGTCTAGTATATATTGCCCATCTGGATTTGCTAACCAATTCGCTAACATTTAATCTCTCAGGATAACCTGTCTTCTCATCTGTATCTCCCTCTTCCTCCTACAACCCTTTAACCTTTGAATCCTGACTCACCAGATTAACTGTCATCTCATCACGGTGGCCTAAACCCTTCCGTATTGTCAGTTACTCTCATAGTTTTTCTTTTCCACTCCCTCAGGATAACTAATGTATCCTTCAGAGATCTGGTAACCTTTCAGAATAGCCACTAAGTCATCTCGTAAACTAACTCTCTCAGAGGAGAACGAGTTCTTAACTCCGTGGTCTCCCCAGCCAGAGAGTTTTAACCCCGTAGTTCTCGTCTCCCTAAGCTGGCTACCCAGAACTTTTTTTTTTACCTTGTTGAAATCAGCAAGTTCGGCGATCTCGTTCCAGAGATTGGACATGATCTTCTGGTTGTTGGCGTAAGCGTCAGCCTTGAAGTCACCGCGGCCTTCGATGAGGGTGTTCCTCAGGGCGAGGCACTCGAAGTCGTTCTTGTCCAGGAAGCCATTGTTGTCAATGTCTGGGGAAGAAAGAGATATCTGGGGTTAAGAGTAGATCTCGTTACTTTTCATCGTGAGAGCATTGCGGAAAAAAAGAGAGAAAAGATTCAAGTTCTTTTGATCACTACTTTGAAAAGTCTCGATTCTCTCTCGTGTGAATGAGACTTAACCTGACGCTTGATTTTAAGAATCATTCTGATTGGTAATATCATATCGTCAGCACAGAAGCAAGTGCCTGAAGAACTCATACCTTCATTTACAGATATAAAGACTCATGAGTTCGGCTCCGAAGGAACAAGAGGTGTCAATAAATCCATTAATATATAGTAAAAGAAACAATAAAAGATCCTCTAGGAACGAACAAATCTTCTCTAAGTAAGCCTTTGTAAGCCGCTAGTCACCACCTGTCAATATGAGGCGGACGAAGTCGGTCGATATGTTTGTAGATCTGTCACAGCGAGAGAAAAAGCTGGGCCCACACGCTCGTTACTGGCGACTAATTGGTTTCAGGACAAGTTTATTCCGGGCAATGGGAAGACTGCAAGTAAGCATGTAAGCCTATTAGGCTAATCAGAATTCTGGTATGTTTGGCTTTCAAGTTAACAAGACGAAAAATGTTTCAGCGACGAAAGGTAATCGAAAATGATAATAATAGTAATCCGCGGAGGATGTGCAGGATGAGAGACAGTGAAAACCATCAATAGTCTCTAGGGGCTTGGCGGTCCGCAACCCGGAAACGCGGTCAGACCTCGTTCTAAACTTTAATATCTTTTCCTGATTATCTTCCACAACAAAAACCTGATTAAAGTCGTTTTGCTGGCTTCGATGGCAAACCTCGCGTTCCAATATTTTGTTCTTTATCAACCTCTCTGTAAGGTTGCAAACCAGAGCTCAGTGTTCGTTTAATTCCCCTTGGGATTTTGGAACTGGCTCCGAACATATGGTTAGTTGACCCTGAGGTCCTATGCCAGAAAGCGAGATATAATAAGGGAATGCCTCGGTGATGTTGCTTCGTTATGTAGGTAAGTCACCTTTACCTCCCGTTTTTTGGCTTTGCCAAGGACATTGTAAAGTTGTCGCTGTCTGAATATTAACGCAAAGTCTAAGATATTCGGGAGAGGAAACCATTCCCTTTCTGCACCAGTGTCGTGCCAAGGTACTTCTGAGGAGGCAAAACAGATAAACAACCTAACATACGATGCACTGAAAAAGACCGACTCCCGCGCCGTGTTTACAGTTCCAACTCGCTCGACAAAATCTTAAATTAATGAGATGGAGGACATATTTCCTGTAGCATTTATAGTAGAGTACAGTGACTTATTCATTTCTGTACTAAAAAAAAGTAAATAACAAACAGCTATTTGGCTCTGCCTCAGAAGAGATGAGAATGCGAGGATATCATACCGGCAGACGTATGAAGAACCAGAATAAACACGGGAAAAGTTTTTGTTAAAAGTATTGTCTCGTATACTAGCGAAGGGCTGTAGCTGCTGTTGCTGTTCTGGCGCCATTTAATGCTGCTAGTGTGGCGTAAATCTTGCTGTTCTCATGGTCCAGCTTTCTTTTTCCATCTATTCATATCAGATTTTTAGTACCCTCACCTGTCTTTGTTGCTCCGTTGCCGTAGCCTAGCCGGCAAGGTACAACAACTCCCAGCTATGTTTTGAAGTTCAGCTCGTTTAACGTAAGAAAAATGCGGTTGTTTTTTTATAGATATAAAACTATGTACAAAACCGCCTGTATATCTCTTTAGTCTGACACAAAGTAAGTCTATTCAGGGAAAGGTGCTAATGTATGGAATCCACTAACATGTAAAAATAGATGAAAAAGGAGATCATGTTTGTTTTCCCGGAGGTGGCCGAAAATAGGTCCTGCCCAAATCTTGTACGTCGAGAGGAGGAATGTAGCTCTCGCGAGGACTGTAACAATGGGCTTGGCAGCCTGACAGTATTTGCCCACATAGTCTGAGGAAACGCTAAACCAGTACACTAAAATAAACCGCCGCTTGCCAGCCGCTTGACTGTGTGTGTTGTGTTGTCCGACAGATTTTCCTGGTAGGTTTCGTTAAGACCACGTTAAGCTTATGCCTTTGATTGCGCTTTTGACATCCTGCTATTAAGTCACACGAGAGAAGGTTAAGACGATATTGACAGACTTTACTCGGTCTTGCCCGAGGGTAAGTTTTCAGAACACACAGAGCGACACATTAACATTATAAGGAGAATGTTTACATGAAACACAGGGTAAATATCCCCAGGGTGGGGCGGACGGCACGCGCTCCATCATGCTGGGCTGCACGGCAAGATAGCGAGCGGTTTAAGCGATTCGACCATTGCGTGAATTTGCAGAGAAACAGACATGAAACAGCGGCCCGAATTGGAAAGGCGATCTGCTCTCATTCTTGCGATGGAGAATATATATATATATATATACTTCCAGATAATCAAACATATTTGTTGAGTATTCTTTATCCTCTTTCTGAAAGCATATCAAATGAACACAGGGACTTCATCATTTCGTAAAAGCGAATCAACAACGATGGTTAATCCAAGGGCTTTAAAGACAACGTAGAAAATCGTTCAGACTCGGTCGCAAGAATCAGGGGGGACAAAACGAACAGAAGTTGCAACAAAATAAGCCTAATTAGAGCCCAGAGCGCGGCAGGGCTTTGCAACAAGCCTTAGAGCCTTAGACATCCTGAAGCCACCCTAATGGCCTCCTTAGCCCGGAACTACAGCCGCAAAGGGACGGGGCAGGGGAGGAAGGAGGAGGAGGAGAAGGATAGGGAGGGCAGGGCGACGGGATGGATAGGAATGGAATATCCCAGAATTAGAATAAATGAAAAGGGGAAGAGAGAAAATGAACGGTGAGGAGATGGGTGGGGCGAAGGAAGGAGGAATAGGACAAGCGAAGACGGTGAGAAGTGGATGAAAAGGACGGAAGAGGATACCTGAGTAGGAAGGAAGCCTCAGGAGGACATTTGAGGAAAGGAGAATGAGAAGGTGGGTTGGCAGGTGGGTCCAAGAGTGGGTCTCCTTTAGTGCCGTGAACACAGGTCAAGACGACAGCCAACGGCACTTCTGAGGAGCTAATGTACACGTCTCCCCTGGCAATGCTTGTCTCACTGACATATTTCTGTGTTAAGGCCACAGGCAGCGGAAGACGCCGACGGGAGACAAGAGGAACGTATCCGCGCCAGAGGACGGAGGAGGAGACGTGTTTTCATTTGGAGAAGGACGACTTTTGCGGAGCGAGGAAGTGAGGAGAAGAGAGGAGAGAAGTGTGAAAGATGGGGAGAGTAAAGTTGAAATAAAGAGAGTTGAGGTAAAGGGGAGGGGAAAGGAGGGATTAAGAGTGGAGAGGAGTGGGATAGGGCAAGGAGAGGGAGGATTGTAGGAGGGAAAGGTTGAGAAGAGGGATAAGAGATGGGAACGGGGTGGGAGGGAGGGAGGGGATGGGATGGGTGACGGAGTCGGAGGGGGGCTGCTCCTGCTGTGTGAGGGAAGGAGGGACACAGGCCGGTGGTTTCCGGTTTCAGTGGGCGTGGCTGAGTAAAGTATTATTTATTGATGACTTAAAGGTAGCGTTGAGGCCGTGCCAGGGACTAGCAGGTCCTCCTCGTCTAGTTCACACCCTGATAAACCATAATCCTTAGGACGACGACGTCTGCACTTGTGAAGGAAAATGATCCCGTCCTTCCCTTATCAAGCAGAAGAAACAAAGTCTAAGAATCTCCCTTTATGTAGGAATCGCTCGGTAAATGTTTAATGACTAATTGATCCACAGAAATAAAACAAAGGAAGTCTCTCTCTCATCTGGTATGTCAGCGGGTGGGCAAGCGGCTACAGTGGGAAGGTCTTCCCTCATATACCATCGTTCTTTATCACCCAAAGGTGCCCCAGGTGATATTTGTTTTCCCCCTCTCCAAGTTAATGCCAAGCAGCAGCGCTTCGTAGGAAAGAAGTACCCATGGAAAGGTACTGGGAACTTCGACCTTACAAATGCCGACTCGATGCCTCTCTCTCTCCCTCTCTCATACGAGCACCATGACACCGTGGTCTCAGAGGGGAAAAGGTGTCTTATTGATCTTTGATACGTCAGGTGTATCTGATGGGGACTAACCTCCTCAGAACCAGCGGCAGCAGATGGCTGGAACATATCTATAAATCTCTGCGAACGTAACTGAGACATACGGAAAAGGGATCAGTATCTGAGGAAAGAGTGAGGAAGTCCAGAGTAACTCCCAACGAGTACCGAAGAAAGAGATGTTGCCTGAGGGAAGGGTATTATGGTGTAGGGGAGGGCTGTATGGCATCAGTCGCCCGTGGAAAACGAGATTAAAAACAGTCTCTTTTCTTATACAGGGGATCAGAAAAGACCCGGAGACGGATGGGGAATATGTGATAAATGTCCAACGAGGTTCTTCAGGACGGATGGCATTATGCCTGGAGAAGATCATAGAGTCAAGGGAAATATAGATTTAGATGATGATCTTGACAGACGGGCATTGTGATGACGGGTATTTCTTGAGAAGAGGAAACGCGTCAAGGGAAGGACGGAGGAAGCTGATGAGAACGCAGCTTGCAAAGCGGGGACATGAGTTCACAATGGTTA
>JAUTYZ010156736.1:0-11007 GCA_032273725.1 Panulirus interruptus
TAGTTTTATATAGATATATTTTCAGGCTGTTGTATGAAGTCTGGTGTCATTTATCAGGATCAATTCCTCTTGCAGATAACATGAAATTAACTTAGTTTTGTTTTGATAAGGAACATTTCCCTCCTCAGATCACCCATGCATTAGGATTTGTCCTGCTTACTACGACCCTGTGTGTGGTACTGATGGGAAGACATACGGTAACGAGTGTGCTTTGGAAAATGCTGCTTGCAGTAACCCCTGCATTGCTAAGAGGTTCAATGGGCCATGTGGTTAGTGATCTGGCACTTGACTACAGGGAAAGGTTAAGGTTGTTATTACTGTATGGGTTTTAAGCCTTCTAATTATTTTCCTTTGAATGTGTGAAATTCCATCATGTAATCCATGTATGGAAGAAGTGAATGAGATGTAAATTGTAATTTCTACAGCAGAATAATACTGTTAAGAATTTTTAATGGATATGGTTATTTTGCATTAGTTTTTAAGACCCAAATCTATATTGGAACTTCATGCCCACTACTATGCAATAGAAGGGAGATGGCTAAGTATGCAAAACTTTTCCTTGTAAAAGTTAATGGTTAGTTGTAAATATCAGTAATTGGATATGCCTATGTGGAATGTGTTCTTTCAGTATAGATGAGGGAAAAAAATTAAACTTTGTTGATTTGCTGGATGAACTGAAAATAGTTAGAATGCCCGTCTTATCTGTTATCAATCTTAATGTTTTAGAGCGACATTGTGGTGATCCCTGTACCGAGGAGTATAAACTAGTGTGTGGCCGGGATGGAAAGACCTACAGTAATCAGTGCCACCTGGATGAAGCTGCCTGTGATGATCCTTGCATCACCAAGGTGGCTTATGGGCCTTGTGGTAAGTATTGATTGGATCTAAGGGAATTAAATAGTTCGATGTGGGTAAAAAATTATTCTGATTAATATCTTCTGGTTGGCAATGATTATTGTACGATAAAATCTCAAAATACAGTGAAAAGAGTCCTTAGGTGGGAAGGGGGGCTGAGGTCTTGCATGCTCTGGGAAATGCGTGGAAGGAAAGGTCACTGTCTATTAGGGCAAAGATGGGCATGATTGGAGGTAAATAGTCCACCAACATACAATCTCTCCTTGTCACTAAACACTTGACAGTACTTAACTCGCACATCTAATTCTTTATAACTCTAGATCTTCCCTGCGGTGAGCACTGTGCACTAGCCCAGCTTTTTGGCAAAATGGTAGGAGCAATAGACAGAAGTAGTAGGTTGGAACATTAAACAAGAGCATAAGGTAGAAGTAATAGGTATAAACATTAGGTGGGATCATTAGGTAAAAATATTAGGTTGGAACATTAGGTAGAAGTGATTGGTAGGAAATTTAGGAAGGAGCCTCTGAAAACACTACTCTAGAGTGGCTCTCTGTCAGTGGCCTGTTAAGGATGAGGCGCTAAAGGCTGAAAAGTGGCACTGAAGCTCACCAGTTCTGGAGACTCTTTGCCATGGCCACCCCCTTGAGGGAGTTCTTGAAGGGAACAGACATTGGAGATATAGATAATTAGATAGATAGTCCTGACAGTAATGTGTGGCTGAAAGTCTTGGGCCTTAAGTGCAAAGGAAAGAAAGAAAGAAGGTGGACATGTTGAAAATGAATTGCCATGGGTTAGTTTGATGTGAGAGGGTTGATCCTTTAAGGAATGACATTGAGTGTGAGAGGTGTGGTAGTAAGCACAATATGAGAAAGCTGACTAGGGTGTTTTAAAATGATTAAAACCTGTAGAGAGGATGAACTGAGAAAGATTGACAAAGAGGGTCTACATGTTATAAGAGGAAGGGAAGAGTTGAGATGAAAGAGCTGGAAGGATAGGGTGAAGGAGGCCTTAAGGTATTGGAGCTTGAACATGCCAAAGGATGAGAGATGTACATGGGATAGAATAAATTAGATTATCATGGTGTTTAGGGAGCAGTGTGCTGTCATTGGGCTGAACTGGGGCATATGATGCATTCAAGATAAACCATGGAATAACGTGTGGGACTTTGCTGTGGATAGTGGGCTCTGGTTTCAGTACATGATACAGGACAGAGTGGATGTGTGCAAATAAGGCCGCTGCTTTATCTATCCATCTATATCTCTGATGCCCGTTCCCTTCAGGAACTCCCATTAAGGGGGTGGCTACAGCAAAAGAGTCTCCACTTATCCCTGTCCTTACATGCCTCCCTTGCTGTTCCTTTCTTAATGGTACCTTGCTAAGATGAGAGAACTTTGTACAAGATAGAAAAAACAGACTTATTTTACAGTACTGATGAAGTAATGCTCTATTGGCTTCATCAAATCATGTATGTAAAATCATGTACTTATATTTTTCATATTCTGAAATGTAGTTGGTTAGTCATCCTAATTTTAAAGTAACAGATGAATCAGCAAGGATCTACCGAGTAAGCATGCAGGTTTCTAATGCCAATGGATCTTGGAAAAATCTCTTAAAGCTCACAGAACATTGTCCCAGTGAGAAACAGTTTATAATTGTTCAAACCTCAAATTTTTTTATGCTTAAAAGACATGCATAATCTTTAAATGTACTTAATATATTATCTGTTGAAAATAGATCATATTTCAGGTCACACTTCACCAGAAGCAGAAGGCTGTCATTATGAGAAACTTTTGGTGAATCATGGGGACTTAATTTTGACAATACCGGAAGTCTGCCTGCAGTTACGATGCAAAAATGGTAGCATTGTTCAATCCTTCCTTGGCCCAACAGGTACCAAAAACTGTAAGTATAATTTAAACAATGTGCAGATTGGCAACTAACTGCAAAATTTCCAATATGCTTATTAGCAAAAAAGATACTGCCAATCCAAAAAATGTATATAGTTTGTTGGTTCTTGGTTACTCTTTCTCCATGAATGAATACGTATGATTTATGCAAATTTGATTTGCACACATTTTCTAGGAATATATCACCCATTTACATCGAGAGACATATATGATAAATACATATTTCAGCCTTACAGAAGATTAAAATGCTTTTAAGAGAAATTGTCCCCTTTACCATCCCTTTTTGAGATGCCTAGGACTTAATGATAACACTTGATACATAGCCTGGAAAACTGTTGCATATGATGCAGTTACAAGAAATATGCATAGAGTAAAATGGGAAGGAATATCTTGCATCCTACAGGGCAGTTTAGGAACTTTTGAGTCAGGAGAAGGATGTTATGAAAGATAGGGAACGGCTTGAAGGATTGATTGAAATATTTATGGAAGATCATTTATTGGTATCATTGTGAATGTCATGAGTGGTATCTAGAAGAAAAGATTTCCATTTTTTCAACTAAGATTGCTCATTTTTTTCTAGGCTGTGAATTTGATAATCTGCTATATCCAGAGGGAGCAGAGTTGGAAGCACAGTGCCTTCCCTTTACTTGCACAGATGAAGGTTGGGTTCCAAGTGGGTCCATTGACAACTGCTGTAAGTAACCTGCTAGCACCTTGAGATGTATTGTGGATTTTGGAAAACTATAGAGTGAAGGAATGGGAATGGATTAATATTGCGTTAACATACAGTTCTCCTAACTTCAGGTAAACACTGCAGCCTTCATGATGACCCCCATGTTTACACGTTTGACAACTATCAGTATGACTGGCATGGATTCTGTAATTATTCTATTGCCCAGAGTGATAGAACCTATGAACCAGACTTTGGCATCTTCAGTGACTTTGAACCATGCAATGGGCAGGCTTCATGCCTTGCTCATACCACCTTCAGGGATAACCCCAGTACAGTCATTTCTGTTGCCAATGGTGCATTATTTGATGTAAGCTTGTACATGCACATTACTGTATAAACTTTAGATTGGTTAGTACTGTAAACTTTTATCATAAATTGACTGAGAATGTTAATTTTGATTTTTACCGTTTTAACTGAACATGTACGTTTATTGATGAACTGTGTATGGAAAACATAGACCATGTCATATTATTTGATTGAAAAAAACTGAAATACTGTATCCTCAACTATTTTGGTGGCACTTCACTTACCACATCATATCACTTCTAGCTGACTGTGAATGGGGACAGTTATGAGGTGCCATCAGTGGGAGTCCATTCTGTCAGCTCTAAGATTGGCATACACCCAGTGTTGGCTTGGCGAAGTAATGGTTGCATTTTCCTCATGGGTTCTTCCAAGCTAATGGTAGGTGTAGTAGGATTTTGAATCTCAAGGACTTCAACATTTTGGTGTTGTATATGGTGGATTTTGTCAGCTTCATGAGTGTTTCTTTAGTTTTAGGCAAAAGCAAATATAACGGCTACATACCAAACAAAATAAGAACACCTATGACAATCATTGGCTGCTTTGCAGCCACAAGCACTAAACTCCTACACATTGAAAAGAAGATTTTTCCAATACAGTCAATATGTTTGACATTTAGTTCTTTGCAACAATACTACACATTTAATCTCCAAACCACTCCATAAGTAACCACTAACCACAGAATTAAAAGCTTACCAGCTTCTCATTTCAATAACCTATACTCACAGATCCATCCCACCCACAACAAACACAACACTAACAAAACATGTACACACCAAAATTAACTGGCAGGCACTAAACAACCAACCTTGCAACTCGGTTTTAAACATGACCCCACCAGACATACATCCATATGAAACTCGTTACCAATGAATATGTTACACTTTTTTCTCCTACACTCTATGCATCACCTACCACTACAGTACTACAAACACTGATTCAACATATCTAAGGACCCTTCATGCCCATGATGAAACTACCACAATGAAGACGTTGAACAGCTACTTTGCAATTGTCCCACACTCTCCCTACATACACACCACACATCACCACACATTATGATATTTTGTTCTGCCCAGTGGACATGGGCAGCTTCCTGAGTGCTGCAGGAGCCCTGTAGAAGATAGAAGGGACTCTTGGGACAGGAAGTTAAGGTAAGGAAGGCAGTGCAGTTTATATTACTTTGAAACTTGACACTTCATGCATATTGGGTGCCATTGCTGCATTATAGGTATAATGTGAAGGTAAGATGTATATTCTCCACCTCCATCCTCTAAACCCCTTCTCCCACAATTCTTCTCTTAAGTCAGGCTGGTACCAATTTAATTAACTCAGCAGTTGCCAGCAACCCACCTACAGCCTGTGATATGAATGTTAATTCATGAGTGGTTAATTCAGCTGTAACTCGACCTAAAAGGTGTTTGGGTTGTGTGGAGACCCCACTTAATGTGTTTATTGATGGCCTTCATCTGATAGTTATGGATTATACCACTAATCTGGGTGTCGCCTTAGATGATGCTGTGCCCACACCGCCTGGATGTATGGGCTCACCCTAGCCATGCAGACAGCCTTGATGGTTTATGTGGGCATTACAACTTCTATCAGGCTGATGACTTCACTAATCGGAATGGCAGTATCCACCAACTTCAGTACTGGCCCTTTGCCTTCCCAACTTCTTGGCTGGTATGTAACTAATCAACAGGTATAATGTATTTGGTAGGACTGTTGCTTGTGATTGAATTTGTTTGAAACTAGTTTAAACTGAAAATAGTTGGAAAGTTAGTGTTTGGTTATCTAACTCAACAGATGCTTCTGACTGTTTAGTCCCTACTTTAAGCAAAATGTTTTTCCATCATGGTATGCCAGGTTATAGGATTATGATGCTTTACATGGCCATTCCTTGGCTTCAAGATTCCATATGAACTTATCAAGAGGCTCACATGTCGATATAAGCAGTGCATATATTTAACAAGAAAGGGTCCTGGTGTTACCCAGGACCCTTCCAGATGCTTATGCAGGCCATAGGTACACTATTGCCAGTACCAAGGAAATGATGGACTTCTTAAAGAGAAGTTTTCTGACAAGACTTTATAATCTCGCCAAAGAACTTCGAACTCTAACAGAGTCCACATTTTCCAGTTAATGGGAGTAGTGCAACATTGGGCTATTGAAGCTTCCGGAGAAACATTTTGGTTGATACCATATCTCTCTCAGAAAGAGGTCCTGGGTAATTATAAAATATTTTCATACTTAATCGTTTTCTGCTTAGTGATGTAGTACCAAGAACAGTTGAAGAAATGCCTCATTTGCTCAAATCCCCACTAAGTATCATATATAGTGCACTGAAACCACAGACCCCAATCCACAGGTAAGCAACACAGACCTTAATGTGGTTTCCACTGACTGCTTTGTATGCCCTGGTTCAACCTTTTGACAGCACATTGCTCCCTCTTTACCATATTCCTCCAGTTTGCTCTATCCCATGCAAGTCTCATACCCTTCTGCATATTCAGGCCCCAATTACTCAAAGCCTCTTTCACTCCATCCTTCCATCTCGTTCTCAGTCTTCTCTCTCCCCTTTCCCCCTTTTTTACACAATTTTTTTAATAGTTTAGATTTGCCAATCCCGAAAATGTATTACATTAGAGAATAAAGTATCTTATAGTACAGTACTGAGTGCTGGACCAGTAAATGATTAAATTGTCATATTGATATATTAATTTATAGATTTGGTTTTGATTAGCTTTTATGAAACATTATTTGTAGATTCAAAATTTACAGATAATCTGAATTAGTAAACTTGAAATTTACTAAAGTTAATTCAATTTTGAATCTAACAGACAAACCTTCAAAGTGAGCAGAGGTGTTACATCCCATGCCACTACTGCCCTGAGGGTACAGTGAGTATAGCATGAAGATTATTACCATCAGGACCAGTTGAGAGCTGGGTTACAAATTTAGTAATGTCATGATGTGTAGATTCACTCAAGTAAAACTTGAAAGTACCATAAGATGATAAATTCATTGAATGTAGTATTTAATCTTGTAAATGTCTGTATATTGTAAAAGACTGGCATATTTTTTGCTGTAACAGTATTGAAATGTATTTAACACCGACAGACTGACCCATGCAAAGCGAAGGAACACGAGTGGAAACAGTATTACAATCTATGTGAGAAGGGAATGCTGCCTACCATTGGAAGTGAAAACCATCTTCTCACTCACATAAGTAAGGGAATGTGGCCTTCCTACCGAGATTAGATGCTAAATTCCACACTGAGTAGATTTGTTAATGGAGACTCTTATTATAGATATCTAGGGAAAGTTACCCTTTTAAACTAGCCTGAGTACTGATCAACAATCAGCATGAAGGGTCACTATACCAACATTATGAAGTTTTTCATTCTTTGTTCCACCGGTGGAGACTGCCTTTAGTTCAAATTTAGCCTAGAAGGCACAGAATTGCCATGTTTTTCATTTCATCACTTTTCCTTCATTAGGTGGCCTTTGATGCTGCACCTGACTGTGAGCTGTCAGTTCATATCTCCAAGAATGCTCTGTCACTGGTATCCATTAGTATATATCGCCTACTCAAACATATCATTTGTCGTTTTATGTAAATTTTGTGCTGTCTCCCATTTGGTAGGGAAGCAACCGCCAGGTAAGAAGGGTTAGCTAATTTCACATCATGGTAAACTGATCCTGCTTTTGCCATAGTGAAGAGCCATCTCTCCAGGAACTTCAACCTGCTTTCATTGCATGAATGCTAATGCTTTATCTTGGTTATTAATAATGTACCAAAGGGAAAAAGTGGTGTAATAATATCTAAGCCATCAAGATTTTTTACTTTTAAGAAAATTTACATCTTCAGGTCATGACAGTTGCAAGTTCAGTTACCAGTATTATGCTGTTGCAGACATAAGCTTAAAAGACCAAAAATTTGATTCATGTAGGTATCTTTGCAAGTGATATATGGTCCAAAGATTAAACAGCCATGGTGATATCACACACCCTTCTGCAGACCCACCTCTTCTTGGAATCATTCACCCTTCTCTCTTCCTACTCTCACACAAGCCTTGTTGTCTTGATGAAAACTTGTCTGTGTTCTTAGTATTTTTCATCCCACACCATATATTTGTCGACCATCCACAGATCATGTATATCAACCCTATCATATGCTTTCTCCAGGTTCATAGATGCTACATACAAATGATTTTGTTTTTTAAAGGATTTCTGGCACAGATTCTTCAAAGCAAAGATCTGATCCGCATATCCTCTACCGCAACAGAAGCCACATTGTTCCTCCCAAATCTGATGCTGTGCTCATGCCTTCACCCTCTCTCGCTACTTTTCCATAAAACTTACCAGATGCGCTCAACAAACTAATACCTTTGTACTTCATTCGTTTTTGTCCCCCATACCTTTATACAATGGCACTATACAGACATAACACCAGTCCTCAGTCACTCACTATGAGCTATATGTACATTAAAAATCCAAACTAACTATTTAATCTACTATTAAGCAAGGTATCATTCGAACACATACACTCTCTTGTCATTTGTAACGTACTGAAACTAGTACCTATCTTCAACCAAGTCCCTCAGACCATTAAATTGTTTACCTTGACGGCCTTATATATGTACGTGTATATATATGTACTCTTCTGTGTTTGTCACATATGCACTCTTCTATGTTTGCCACTTCCTGCCTTAGCAAGGAACCATCAGGAACAGATGAATGAGGCTTAGAGGAAAAATTCTCACTTTTCTTCCTCCTTTTGGAAAGTATTACTGTAATAGTGAGGGAAGATTGCCGGCCCCCACTCCCTCTCTTCTTAGTCACACACTATAATTTGCAAGAAACTTGTGGATAGTATTTTTCTTCTTTTTCCCTGTATGTATGCATATGTTAAAATACAAATATTATGTTACATGTGATTTATCATTTTGGCTTTTACATATCATCTATACTTTGCTTGCATATTGGATAATGGGATTAGGAAGAAAATTTCCAAGTTTACAAGAATGCACACTGAGAATTCTTTTCCCCCACTTTAGATTGGTCCTTTCTGCAATTGTTCATGTTATTCTGCATTCTTAAGTGTAACAAAGTACACTTTAATGGGAAAGGGTATAAAGTGTAGTATATGTACAGTGTTGGTTGACTTGAATTTTGAATACATATGAATAATGCCTCTGTATATTTCAATGAGTGTTTGGAAATAATAATTTGGAGTTTAAATTTAGTGGTTTGTGAAAGTTCTAATTGATATTGTACTGAATTGAATATTCATTTCATTCCAGACACATGTGCTTTTGATGTGTGCATGATGTATCAAAATGGCGAGGATCTGTATGCAGTACAGCGATGGATAGAGTGGCTGAAAGATAACATAGAAATCTCTGTGGACATTATTGCTAGGACTGCAGGTATGGTTGAAGATCGAATTTGGTAGATATAACTTTATACATTATATATATTAAGCATTTATCTAACTAGTGTAAATATTTTCAGGTCATGTGTGATGATGGCAAACATTATCCATATGTTGTGCAGGATCAAAAGTGTTCACAGCAGCTTTCGAGTTTTATCAGAAAAATGAGTTTATGATGAGGTTCATAGTCTACCGTACATTGTTACACATCTTCCCATACAAATAAAATGTATGAATTTTCTAGTAAATTTTTGTTCATAATTTCTGCTCCTCGGCAAGTGATGAAAGATAAATAATAGGCCATAGACATCAGGTTTAGGAAAATAGCAAGCAATAATTTAGAATCATACATTTGAAAACTTGCATTAAAAACTAGGGATAAACTCTCAACTGCTAGTTGTAAAAGTGCAACTGTAGTATCCAGTGCAAATTATGTAAATATATTTATTTTTTGTGCTAAAATACAATCAAGCACTTTCAAATGTTTGTACTTACCTTGCAAGATGTTAGTGTCTGTGCAGTGTAGAAGTTTGTGTATTTCATGAAACTACCAAAAGCCTTTGCAAATTGTAATCAATGAAACTTCATTAAAGCATGTACACGTACCATGATAGAACAAGACAATAGGATTATTGGGATAACAGCGGCTGAGCAGCTGGTGATCGATCCAAATCAGACAAATCATCTTTGTCACGCAAATCGGTACTAAAGCTGTCGTCCTGTTAATAAAATCGGTACCAACACAAGAACATATATTCCTGGTTGGGTGGTGTCACAAGAGTGAGAAATGTTGACTTGAAAAACCTTCAAAGGCAGTAAAACAATAATGATAAAAACATAAAAGAAAATATAAAAGAATGCCATTCTGAAAATCTGCTCGATTATTATATTTTCTCTCTTTTTTTTAAAATTCCTTTACGTCCTTCTGGGAAATAAAAAGGAACTGATCCATCATTAGGCTATATGAGCCTGAGCAACATTATGGACTTACTGAAGTTTATATCTTCATTTCTTTCTCTCTCTCTGAGCCCTGTTATCTGCCACGCATTTAGACGCTGATGTATTAGTTCTGAAGTTTTTATCTCCACAAAAAATATTCCTCGACTTCGTAAAGAAATCGCATTTTCCCCATTCATGAAGTTTTTACTGTGTGTTTTCTCATCTCACGTAATGAATTCCGGTCCGCTCAATCCTTTTACCCTGCCTGGCTGCGCCATCCGGATACAATTCGAAAACGCAATGTCTGATGTGCCTTTAGGGAAGATATTATTATTATCCTTATTATTATTAGTATTAGTACTATTACTATTATTATCATTATGTTTTTTATCGTTATCATTATTATCATTATTAATATTATTATTATCATTATTATTATTATTATAATTATCATTATTATTATCATTACTATCATTATTATAATTATTATTAATATTATTATACTTATTATTATTGTTATCATCACTGTTATTAGTATCATTATTATCATTATTATAATTATTATTATAATTATTTTCATTAGTATAATTATTATTATTGTTATTATTAGTATTATTATTATTATTACTATTATAATTATTATTATCATCAGCATTATTATAATTATTATCATTATATTTATTATTATCATTTTTTTTGTAGTTTTTTGTTCTTTTTGTGATATTGGTGGTAGTTGCATGGTAGTGTGGCAGATCAGTGGTGGTAATTGTATGATAGTAGTGAGCGGGCTGGTCAGTGGTGGTAGTTGCATGGTAGTGTGGCAGGTCGGTGGT
>JAUTYZ010157067.1:0-11003 GCA_032273725.1 Panulirus interruptus
TATTGATTTTTGATGTTGATATCCTATCTAGTAAATAGCTACCTTAAGGGAAATGGAACATTTTGTTGATCAAGGTTTTTTCAATTTTTACCAAAATAATGTGGTATGTATAAGTGTTTTTGTATTGTAAACTTCATGATTCCTTTTTTTTTCAGATTCACAAATTTAACCTTGAAGATGGAGGTCTTGTAATACATAAGAAGTCAGTGTATCAGCGAAATTTGAAATTCTGTTCGTTGAAAGCTAAGTTTAATCTAGGAATTTGAGAAAGAAACCTCTTCTCTCAGCAGTATGGGTGCAACATGTATTATAAAGCAAGTAGAAGAGCGGCATGTTGCAACAGAAATTACAAAATGTGTGTGGTCACCGAAGATGGATTTAGTTGCCATAGCAAATGTTCAAGGTAATCTTTGGATAACAGAAATATTGTATTATAAAAGAATAAAGGCTGTGCAGAACAGCAATTTCCTCTATATTCCTGTGCTTTCTGCTATGGTGGCTCCCTTTCTTTGTCAGTTTTTACAATATAGAAGTACATAGTAGTCTCAATTATTCTTGAGATGATTATGGTGTGACAGCTACTGTAGTCATCCATTTGTCAATATTTTTTATTTGATCGAATCCTGGTCATTCACCTTTTTTCCTGAGTTTCTTAATGTACTTGGGATAGTTGTAAACAATTACATTTTAGGATTTTTTTGGAAATATCTGACCTCTCAATTCACTCTGCCTTAGTAACATCTTACTTAGGCTTTCACTCTCACTCTGGTTTTATTGGTAGTACCTTCATGTATGCTGCTTGTGTTGCTCTTCTTATTTTCCTGTGTTTATTTTGTGAAATGGAATGATGCTTTTATGTTTCTCGTCACATCCATGTTGCCTAGATCCTCCATCACCTTCCAGCTGCAGTTGCAAACATGCCAAACTTCATTTCAGACCATTCCATTATTTTTACATTCTCCATTTACCAACCAACCTGGCACAGGCTTGGATGTGTATACATATTGTTAAGACATGTACATTTACAAAGTTAAGAGATGGTATAATATGTGCTGATATATTCCTCATCCACTCCACTTTCTTTGTTTACTTACACCTTTTGCCATTCTGCGTCCAGTCTCCTGGTTTTTCTTCACACACATCTCTTTTCCAAGCTTGCTTAATTTCATCACCCTCTTCTCACTTATATCATTTCATCTTTTCTGAAAAACTCTTCAAGACCACCCTTTCCTCCACCAGGTAATGATCAGACATCCCTCCAGCTGCCTCTCTCTACACATTCACTTCCAAGAGTCTCTCATTTGCTTGCTTATCAATTAGTATGTAATCCAATAATGCCGTCTTGCCATCTTTCTTATTCACCAAAGTATGCTTATGTATGTCCCTCTTTTTAAACCAGGTATTCCCAATTACCAGTCCTTTTTCAGCACAGCTCACAATTGTTCACCATTTCTATTCACTTATGGGTACAAAAATATATTTTGATAAAACATAATTTCCTCAGGTCAAGTTGCAATGCATCGACTATCTTGGCAACGTGTATGGGTGATTAGCTCACCAGGAGAAAGTGTAAAGGTCACAGGGCTAGCATGGCGACCCGATAGTAAAGTTCTGGCAGTTGGATACTCTTCAGGTTTGTTTCATGTACATTATAGAATATAAGCTATGATGATATTTTTTAAGGAGTGGTTTGCAAGAGGCATTGACATGAAAGTAAAATTGATTGCCTCGGTAATGCTGTCCTGGAGAGTGTTCAGAAGGATAAAAAAAAATTTATCTGGTATCTGGAGAGTGTTCAGAAGGATAAGAAAATGTTTATTGAGCATTTTCTCTGATTAAAAACGATGAGAGAGAAGGGGGTGGACTTATGGAATATGTTGAGACTTTATTTGGTACTGTAGTTAACAAGTTGACTGTAGGTACTTGTTATTGTATGAGAAGCAGAGGCATTGCAGTTTCTCCAAGTGATGAGTCTTTCTTTCACCATTTTCATACAGCAGGATCATTTGGTAGTCTACCATACATTTGAAGGTTTTAACTTCCCTTCAGAGATTAAGTATTTATACATTTGCATCAGTTTTCTTGTTTACCTATACTACAAGTATTCTTTTTATCTCATTCCCCACATTGATCCTTAAAGACAACACCAGCTGCATTGCTGCATATCCACCCAAATTTGTATGGAAGATAGAGCCCTGACAATATTCCTAGGGTAGTTTGTACTTGATTTTGTATGATACTAAAGTTGGACTCCATCTCCAGGCAGAGATACAATAATATTGGTTACACACAAGTTGCCATTCTCTCCCCATCATCGACATGCCGTATTTTCTTGCTTCTTAATGCAAAAAGTTGATTGTAAGTTATGTCGAGATACAACTTTTTCTAATCCATCTATATTATTAGTTCATTGTCTGTTAGAGAAGTGTTTCTAACTAAAAATTTATATGGGTTGTGGCCTACTGCTGGATGTAATGCACCCTTGGGATGGGGTTACTAGACTAAACTAATGTGTTGTGGGTCTGGTTTATGATTATTGAGTGCTTGTATAAGGAAATCTTTAAGACTGATTGCCTCAGATGATTATTGTGTTGCATTTCAAGTTAATATCTATGGTACATTTTGTAAACTAAATTTTTGTCATTTTCATATTAATAGGTGAGGTGGTGTTAGTAGACATAGAAGACAGCAGCCCCGTTCACAAGCTCAGTGTAAATGGTAGTATTACAGCTCTCAACTGGGCTCTCCATGTTCCTGAGGAGACCCCCAAAAAGGAAACAGTATTTGAGGTTTGCACACTGTGGCATGAAACTATAGATTGTAAAGGGAATAATGCATGTAGTTAATTATAGTCTTAGTTTTAAATGTGTTTGTTAAAACTTAAGATTATGTTGACGGAAAAGATACTATAAATAGTAACACAGTGTGCTTTTCAGTTGACAGGGTATAGAGTTTCCAGACTGTAGATATTGAAGAAAACGCAGTAGCTCAGAATTATCGCAATATGATTGAAGTAGTTATAAGTTTGCCTTGCTGCATTCTTTCTTGCCTCTTATCTAGCTGGCTGTGGTCTGCTCATAACTTGCTGCTTTATCAGCTTGGCTTTGTAAACCATTGATTTTCATTGGGGATGCTATTCCCACTCAGTTTCATTGGATATAATTTGGGATGATTTTACATGGAAAGCACTCTCGGGTAAGGTAAAGGTTATTTAAAAAAGATGATTAAATTCCTTCTCTGACCATCCTTCCTAGTGATGATTTACTTTTTGCCAGCATATTTGCTGCAGTATTGTTTACTAGACTGCCACATATTGTCCAACTTAGTATACCCATGCAAAGTTTGCAGGGTTTTTTATCCCTGTGCTTCATTTTTTTCTTTGTGCGTGAATGGAGGCTTTAATTTCACCTGAAAAATCAGCTTAGATTGCCGAATAAAGATGTGTTTTTTATTAGCATGGAAGCACATGACATGGATTTGATATATTTATGGGTGAATTGAGAGGCTTTATGCACTTGATTAACCCCATGTAAATGGAAGTAAGAGTAATAGATAGACTACAGAAAGGTAGCTGTGGGTATAAGGGAAGCCTTAAGGAAGGTGAAGGACAGATTGTGTGTGTGTTTGTTAACCACTGGGACTGCAACATTGCACAAGTTTGTAGTTTCCAGTTTTATGCTAGGACATATGAGAACAAGCATAAGCTGGTACACAAGCTGTAGCACAAGCTGGTACAGTCCTAGCCTTAACATACTCTGGCTCCAACTGGAAGGTTGTCTCAGATCTCGATGATGCACAGACTAGTTCACCCATATTCTTTGGAAGCTATAGGAGCGCTCCAGTGGAAAGTTTATTGCACAGATTAAATAAACTCCAGAGCACTTTATGAAAAAGAAATAGGCATATGGCAAATGAAACAGTCGAAAACTACATGCAAATGTTTCCTCAAAGGAAAAGTTGGCATCTGCTGAAATTCCAGGTTAGCATTGATGGTGTCTCATAATTTGTAGACATAGTGAGATATTAAAAGGGCTGTAGCTCACAAATGTTAGTTACCCTTGTGTAAGAGTCTCTTGGATTGTCTGTGATAAATGTTAAGGATGCTGTGAGGCTGTAGAAAGAAATTCGAATCTCATAGCTGTTGTACAGTCTGCAAAGTGTTTCTTTGTTTTAATGAAAAAAAGAGTAATTGTTTCATTTTACTTCATGTTGTTGATTAGTGCATAGAATGTTCTAAAAGTGTTAAAAGTGACATTTTAAGAAAAGTGAATGAGAATGTTGCAAATAGTATTGTTTTCATCCATAATATAAAAGTAGGACTTTTGCGTCAACTATACAGTTTGACTTGTAACAAAGGATGGGACTTAGTATCATGGCTTCATGATGCAGTGTTAACCGAGTTTCAGAGAAACTAATTCAACATTTCACCTTAGGACTTACATTTCAGTAACTTATTAAAAAGTCTTATGTCTAGCATTGATCCATCCCAAGTAGGTAAACAAGGGGTGTTTAAGTAAGCGTGGAAAGTTGTGCAGTGATGTCCTATAAGAAGATTCTTCAAGGTCTGTCCCCATATTAGTCAGGAAAAGGTATACTAAAGAGTGAAAGCTTAAAGTCCATGGTAGATGAGATGGCTGTTAAAGAATAAAAGGATAGAAAAGAGAAAATGCTTGGATGGGAATGATAAGCTAATGGTGTGTCAGAGGATTTGTTAGAATTACTACTTGCAGTAAGATTGGTTGGAGTACAGATAGAAAAAGTACTAGCTTAAAGTATTTGAAGAAAAGTTTTAAATAAGTAAAAAAGTGTGTTGTAAGGTATTGAACAGTAAAGGTAGATTAGAGATAAGACAACATTAATGTCTGGTATAGTAATGACACAATCTGAGACAACTCAAGGTTTTACTCAGGAGCTTTTACTGAAACTGCAAATTAAAGAAATAGTGCAGATATCAAAGTGATTTCTTTAATCCTGTATGACTTTCTTGCTTCTGTTTTTAGGATTCATCAGAGACTTATCTTCCACCACTTCCCTCACTCTCCAAAGCGTATACAGGAAGCAGTGGAGAGGAACGTGAGGAAGGTTGGCATGAAGGGCGCCTTCTTCGGGATCAAGCTTCACTAACCCTTCTCACAGTTGCTACATCTGCAGCTGCTGTTTACATCTATGCATTTGGGCTCTTTCATTGTGCTACAGTCAATTTAGGAGAGTCTGTACCAGGAGCTGAGCAAGTTCTAGATGCCACACCTTCTCATGATCTTCATCTGCTGAGTTGTTTGCTGGAACGAGACCTTGGTGGTGAAAAAGAAGTTGTGCATGTAACAGTAGAGACAATGATCTTGTCATGTCGCCATCAAGAACTCCGTGCTCTTGCTTATCGTTATGGTCAGATCTATGGACTCATGACTTATGCCTCACACACACTCACTTTATTAGCTGAAGCATGGGAAAGCATTTTACTTGAATTAGATCTTAAACTAGCTACATATGCTAGCACTGTTCCTGAAGGTGGTGTATCTGCAGACTTCCTTGATCTCCTGGTGTTTGGCTTGTCTTCACCAGAGTTTGATGTGTTTCTCTCTAACCAGCTTACTGAAAAAGGGCTGAAGAAATTAGGTCATTCCATAGAACTAAGTTATTCCAACATTCAAAAATTAGTTTTACGTAATGTACAAGCTGTAGGACAGGCACTTGTATACCAGCTAAGTGCACTTGTTGGGTTAGCACGACATCATGATCGTTTTGGAATGTTAGGCGTTGAGGAAGATGTTGTAACAAATGCTGTGAGGGAGGCTGGAGCATTTGTACTTAAGGCTGTGGAATTGCAGCAAGTAATTGATGGTGCCATGAGTACCTTTAAAGCTTTTCTTCGCTGGCTTTATGTGGTTGTGCAGCGTGTTCGTGGTGAAAATGTACCGGATGAGATGAGCCGCATGACTCAACAAGATCTTACTTACATCACAGAATTTCTCCATGATAGCCTTGAAGACACAGAAACAGGACCTGATGGTGAGAAGCGCACAAGATTCCGCTTAGAACGTGTGGGTCAGTATCTGAAAGATGCACCACTTTCTTGTCCACCTGAGTCTGACCGTAACCCTTGGGCACTCTTTCTTGCTGAGCATCCTTCACTTGCTGAGCACTCTCTTATTTTCCCACACCATCATGAGCGTTCTCTCTTGCAAGAGCACAGAAGTCTTGCATGTGTTTTGGATGACATGGCAGGGCAACCAGCAAAAGTTATAAGTGGAGCAATAAACATTGTTGCCTGGGTTCCATTTATGGCTATAGCACCAACTGGGCCAGTTAGTGTGAGCCAGATAAGCTGCCCACGTGACAGTGCTATGTATACTGTTTTGCTTCCAGGTCCTAAACAATCGGTTCTTTATCTAGCACGTTAGCCAACAAATGCTGAACGCCTTACACAGATTGGTACAACACCAGGTCCAGCTCATCATGTGGAAGCAGCTCCCTTTGTGTTTTCACGATTAGAGGGAACACAAGGATGTTCCTTGGAACAGCCTGGCCCACCTTCACCTTTACTGCAGTTAATTGGGGCACAGTTTTACACAGAGGACACATTATCTGTGTTGGCACAAGATCCTGCAGACCCAAAGACTTCATTCTTTATACAGTTTTGGATGTTAGCAGCTTGTGGTGAATTAAGGCCCTCAGCAGTGTTTGGAGGACGACGTTTAGCTGAGGGAGGCATTACCCCTCGAGATGCTGGTGTTCTAGTTGATGCCAGTGGATATCGTCGTCTTGAGGGTGGCCCCCTCTCTGCTTTGGCTGTATCTGGATCTCGTAAAGTGGCACTTTTGTTGTCAGAGAATAGAAGGCGTGTTAGATTGTTTGAAATGGAGGTGGACGAAGATGATGAGGATGATGATGAAGAAGATACAGCTCAGCATGAATCCATCATGAATGCATCTGGTACATCTGATGATCAAGTTGACAATTTGTAAGGACCAGAATTAAAATATAGGCTAGATTTGATAATCAACTTGTTTCATTTGACCATGTCATTTCCATATTTGTATTGAGAACAGGAATGATTTCATTGTTAGTTCTACCTTGTTGGTTGCACCCACATTCCAACAAACTTTTGCATTTGATATCTGAGAAAGAGTATTTCATTGTGTTATCTTACTGCTGTCAAGGACCAGTTAGACAGGCTTAAATTGATTGATATATTTACTCATTTTTTTTTATACAACAGATTGGAACACTTATGGGGTGATCTTTGAATCTCAGTTAAGAACTTCATATATAGATTCAAAAGAATCATTTCAAATATGAATTTTCTTTATGATACAGTGCAGCTACACTTTACCAAGGCCTGTTGTTTATGATACAAGCCTGCTACACTTTTTACCGAGGCCAGTATTATAAGGTTTTCCCCTTTGTGCCTGTAAATTATCTTCACATGATATCTTCTACTACTGATAAAGTTATGTAAGTGTGACAGTTTTTCATACACCCACAAAGTCCATTAACATGAATTAGAGAACTCTACTTGGCTGCTTTTCTCTCAACACAGACCAACCCATCTTATAGAATCTCCAGGGCTATACTTAATTACAATTCAAAATACTCCCCAGAAAGTTGATTGTATTATATGTACAAAATCTGTTTATCAATGCCAAATTCTGCCTATTCTAGCATCTAGAAGTATTAGGAATTTCTAAATGATGATATAAGATTAGCTTGTGTATTTATAATCATCTAGTGCTTCCAAAGTAATAGTAGTAGCAGTAGTAATATAATACTCTCTCCCCATCAAATCAATATTAAAGGTTTATGTGTAGCTACAAGTTATACAGTACCTTGGCCTGGTTCTTTTGAGTCACTGGACTCTAGAAGGACCTTTCAGTTCCACATTTATACATGCCAAAATTTATTACATTTACCAGTCATATTTACAAATACAAGATGATGCAGCTTTTGATAATCAGTATAATTCACAATGTATATATAGCCACAAGACAGTTATATTTGTGCAGAGCATTAGTAGCATACTAATTTTTTTGTGTAGAATGATCGTAGCATACTTGTAGCCTAATATACATATAAACTATCCTATAAGTCTAGTTATCCATAGCAGGATAATGTGCACCTAATTACTAAAGTCTTGTGAGCACTTCTGTCAGTATCAAAGGAAAATGTGTAACAAACTGTGGATGAAAGTAATCAAAAAATAAAAAGGAGAGATAGAATGGCAGAAAGTGCTCAACATGTGATTCATGATGCATATTTATTATGATTTGTTGATCTGCATGGTGATAAAAGATAAATGATTCTATTGGTAGGATGTTGATGATGTATTTCTTTTAAAAGAGGGTTTAAAATTATATGTAGACTTGTTATTAATCTGGCAATTACAAAGAGAGTTCTACTGTAGAGGGACTGAGTATTATGCTGATGGATCTTTGTTGATAAGATATTCTTATATATATAACGTGCCATATTCCCATATCTGTGTGTTTTAACAGGATGCTCATGCAAAGCTGTTTATTCTCTTGAAGACGTGTATATTTGATCCAGTGTCACAATTATTGGTTAAATGTGCGTTAAGTGAAAGCGTGATGAGGAACTTAAATGGTTATTCTAGTTGATGGCTTGTTAGCCAACAGTACTAGATGTAACAGTACTACTTCAGTGGTTAAAGGAATATATTTGATGTGGATAAACTACCAAGTGATATGCTGAGTGATTTGCTGTGTCTTTTAGAATAAATCGGGTACGCTATGTCACGTGTTTCTGCTATTTTCTGTTAGACGTTTAGGAGATATGATTTCCAGTTTTGTAACTCATCAAACAGTAAGCTTATCTATATTTGGTACAAGTAACTGATTCTTGTCTTTGTTTTTTAAAGGAAATCTTACTTTTAGAAATAGGATTTGGCCTTCTCCGGTAAATTTTACAAGATGTGTTGGTAAGATTTAAAGACAGCCTAGTCATTATCATTAAATTTGGTTATCTTTATGTGGGTATGAATAATGAATTATTCAAAACTAGAGGTAGGGTTTTTTATAACTGTGTGATACACAGATAGACTCTTTAGGATTGACTTAACAGGAATAGACAGTATCATTTTATGTACATTGGGAAGGGAATGTGGGAAGTCTAGACCCTTTTAACAGCTTAAAGAGCACAAACTTTTGTTTTTTAATGTAGCTGAGAATAGTGTGTTTTCTAGAGTTGTTTCCAGTTGGTTTTGTGGTTCATAGTGTTAAGAAAGGTTGGTGATGATGTTTTGAAATTTGAAATTGTACTGTGGTTTCAGTTGATGGTGAGTGGTTATAAGGTATCTAGTGTGTGGGGAGAAGTTTGGGATATATTGCTTCCCTCTCTTCTTGTGGTATGTGCCTCTTGCTGTCTTGATTGATGGTGTTGAAATTTGAGATGGCATGATATGGGGATGGGAAATTATTTAGGATGGAGTATTGAAGCTTGGATTCAGTGCACGTGTGAATGTTGGCCAATCTGCTTCCTTATCGTTTGTGTATTTTATTTAAGTGTCTGTGTGAGGTGGATGGGTTAGTTGAAGTGTTTTCATAATGGGTAAGTGGTTAGAGCAGAGTTCAAGTTGTGTGCTGTAGGTGGTCGTTGTGTGCAGTGTTGGAGTGCAAAAGGTAAAATCTGGCGAGGTTAGCTACTGGAGGTGCTGGGTTGGAAGTCTGGTGAGCTGTTTGTGTAGGCTGGGGATGTTGAAGGAATGCAGTTGGTTTATGAGCAACTCAACTCAGGGATCCTGAGTGTGTGTTGAGCTGAGCAGGATGATGAGCATTGTTAGTCAGGTTCTGTTGTTGGGGAATTTACCTGGTAGGGCAGGTGGTGAGGAGAGGTGTATATATGTTGATTATGTTGTAATAAGTGTCGTGTAGTTTTTATTTTATAAGTAGCATTTCAAGAGCGTTGTTATTGTTTGTGATAAGTTTATGTGTCAAGTGTTGTCAGTGAATGGGAAGACATGGTGTATAAACTGTTTGGAGTCCCCTTCTTTGTCCATGTTGTCTGTCTTGTCATGAAGTTGTGTAGTTATAAAAGGGAGGGAGGGTGGATCTGGTCATAAGTCTGGTTTCTTTGATTAGGGCTATATGTATGTTTTGTTGCAGGAGTAGTTTAAGTTTTTCTGTGTTTGTGTTTGATTCCAAGGGTGTTAGTTAAGTTGCAAGATGTTTGGTATATTAATGGAGTTCTGTGAAGTGGTAGAGTTAGTTTGTCCAGGGTGGCGTTGTGTGTTTTGTGCTGTTGTTCGTTGGGGTTTGTGCTGCGAGTAAGTTTTTAGGTAAGTGCTGTGGATGCTTGTGTTCAGGTGGTTGCTACATATTTGAGCTCTGATTAGTCCAGTTTAGAGGGGTGGATGATGTACAGTGGAAGTTATACTATTTTGAACAGCTGTTGCATCTGACAGACTTGTGATAATGTGTGATTGAAACTTGGCGTTATGGGAAGAAGTACTTTAAGGAAATAATAACACGCACTGTTGAAAATAAAGATCTATGTGAAGTGCTTGGATTCAGTCTATGGTCTGTCAGAGCAGCCAGGGACAGCTTGTGGCTGCACTCTATGTAGGAGGAGGGAAACTTAGGCTCCTTTGGGGCTGAAAAGTGGCTTGTAGTAAGGGGTCCGGGTGATGAAGATGCCAAGTGTCCAGGTTTTGAGGATCTTCCTGACAGAGCTTCGGCTGGATGTCCCACTGGCCTTCTTGTGACTTCTTGTTGCTAGTACCATGACACACATTGCGCAGTTCACCTCCGCCTGCTCAAGTGAAAAGTCACCTCTGGCAAGGCTCAGTCATTGGGAGTTCAGTCTTGTCCAAGAAGTCTTCATTGTAGAGGGGTCTACATTATCCTACTACAGGAAGCAGTACAGCCTTATGCTGGATAACATCTGCGGCCAGGGGAAACCATGGAAAGGTCTGTGGTGCATAGTACATAAAAACTAGAGAATGGTGTGAGTGTATGCTGCCATTCTTCGTCTGTTCCTGGCGCTGTCGC
>JAUTYZ010157177.1:0-11003 GCA_032273725.1 Panulirus interruptus
CCTTGATTATCGTCCAATGCCCCCCCCCCCCCCCGCCGCCGCCGCCGCCGCCGCGCTCTGGCGACAGGTAAGGTTCAGCATCGACTCCCAAGTCGACATAAAAAAGTGTGTATGTATGCAGAGGGGATGGGGTTTACTTTGCACTAAACACGATTTAATTCGGCACTACAAGTAATTCAATATGGTGGTGAAACTAGCTGATGTACCGAAGTATATGACATTGAAAATTATGCCTTGCATCTGAAACAACAACAGCATGTGTAAATCCATAAAATACTGGTTTCAATTGGCCAAAAGATGCAGAAATTGAGCAAGAGAACCAGATTTAAAAATTCAAAAAAGAAATGAAAAATAATGGATATTAATAACTGAAGGACGGCCATGACTATCTTGCAGGATTGACAGTGGAAACGGTCACAACCTAAATTGGATATTTGGAAAAAAAAATGCAAATGCAAATAGGGATAAATGCGAAAATGGAAAACGGTCATTTGTTAATGAAAAACAAAATAAAAATGGAAAAAAGAATAAAACACTAAAATGGAAAAAGGGATAAACTACCATAGTAGAAACCGTGATAAATGTCAAATTTTAAAACTATATAAAATGCCAAAATAATAAAACGGGATAAAATGCGAAAATGGAAAACATGGCACAATGCCAAAATGGATTTTCAGAACATGGTTTATAATAAAAATATGCTTTATTTTCTTGCATGGTGAAATTTGGGTCCTACACTTGTGTTCTAAGGATATTCCTTACTGAATAGAAAGATACACATTGTATGAATTAAAGAAAAAAAAATAATTTCAAGCCTGATCAATTAACCCCTTTGAGAATGACAGTACAAACCGTGGATATGACGACCTGGTCTCTGACTCCACCCTGCACGGTCGGGTCAAGGCAAGCCATCAGAGTCAACAATCGTAGCTCCGTGCTCATAAGTAGTATCGAATTCCTCACACGGTTAAATAATACGGCACAGTACTACTACCCAACTAGAACACAGCTCAAAAGAATGCTTTTTCAAAAATATATGATATAAACCGAGGCTTTTAACAACAATGACGTGGAATGATGCACAGAAAAGATACTATGACAATTAAAACTGGTAAAGGTCCTCAGGACCCAAAGTCATTTTCAGGGGACCGCACTCCCGCCGTCAGGTCCCCCCCCCATCCTCCAGGCGCCTCAGGTGACGTCATCCAGGGTCTCCCGGTGAGGGAGGAGACGCAGCGGTGTTGCCCACAACTGGGCCATCTACGGATTTTCTTATTTTTGTGCTAACAAAGCCTTACTCTTCTTCAGAATACCAGCTATGAAATACACAAGTACATACATCTTTATGCACCTAGAAAGAACTCTACAAAGTAAGTAAGGTGGGACGGTAAGCCAAAAACATACAACTAAACGACTCCATCTCATGCCACCCCATCCTCCACGTCACGCGATACTTAGGGGAACAACATCCACCTGCCATGCGTAAATTCGTGCAGGATGCGATTACAAGCATAAACACAAAAAACTAACATATGCCGCTTGGGAAACATATCTCATTAGTTTATAAAACAAGTCGCAATCTCCTAACTTAACAAAAATTTCAATATCTAAAGTTGATGCTGGGTAAATCTATCTCGCTGCGTGATCTCAATAATGTTTAATACCCAAATAATAATAAAAAAAGCACACCAACATCCATTTGGCCACCAACTGTTACTCTAACTCATCTTAGGTTATCTTCCAATCAGAAACCATAAGAGAACAGCTTTCCTATGAAAGAAAACGTAACCTTATTCGAATCTACATAATTAGGTCAAACGAAGCAACTCGCTATATCTTAGACCGAGAGAAGGTTCGAATCCCGGTGAAGTACGACGGTACGACCCTTGGGTAAGACTGTACGCCCTAACCCTTTAGGGACTGATCAATGACCACACCATCGTGCTCAAGGCTCGTACCGTCGTTCTCAAGGACTAAACCCAATCTATAAACCACAAGACGCGAAACCACAGGAATTCGAAGAATCTCGAAACGTAGACTCTTACCTCGATGTCTTGGAAACCTGGACCTAGATAGAATCTTGGGAGATTAACCCCCCCCCCCCCACCTTTACCTACGATGAAAGCGGTCAGGAAACGTCGTCGTCGCTCAGAACGTCCCCGGAAGTACCACAAAAGAGAAGATGCACACAAAAAAAGGAGCTCTTCAGACTGTGCAACCAGGTCGCTCTCACAGTAGTCAGCAGGTAAGACAACTAACGGTAGAGAAATATTTGGATCAAAATTTCGCAAAAAAAATAGTAAACTTGATAAAAATCACCATCTGGTACCATAATTCCAACATTAATCTTTTGTGGAAAATAAAAAAAAAGGCGACTCATGGCGATCACACCCGTGTGGTGGTACAACACCGAGAGAGACAAATATCACGGCAGGAAAATGTGTGGCCTCCGTGTGATCACATACGTGACGATCTTACTCTTCGACGAGCATTACAGGAAAGCTGCCTCCAGAACGAAGACGGTAGACTGGATTTTGCAAACCAGGACGAGGGAGAAAAATACCGGTGACGACGCTCCTTCCCAGCAAATGTACTGCCCCGACTGGAACACAGTTGGGGGCTAACGTCATTCCTCACGGCGGGTAACTCTCTGGTCTCAAACTGTGCAAAGATCATTCAAAGGCCGCAGCCATTAAAAAATCAAGACTACTGGGAACACCTGCAGTAACTCGATCTTATTCTCTGGAACGCAGACGATATAATTACACAAAAAATCACGGAAGGAATGTCACTAATTCAACTTAAAAACGAGAGGGGGGAAAAAGCCCATTATCACGACAAAAAGCAGTGAAAACATCCGTGGTCCGAAACTTGAAACTTACCCGCAAGTATTCGAAGCATGATGGATCGCCCGACTGATAAATTCAAAAACCTCACAGGAAAAAAAAAAAAATCAAATTGTACCTTACCAGTCACATGGGCCTTCGAGTAGCGGCATCCAAGAGCCTGATAGACCGAAGGTGCAACCAAGAAGCTCTGGTCCCAGACTTAGCCATGAAGGTAAAGCAGAGCCTTGAAAAGTAAAGCAGAGCACACCATCCAACTTTATACACAATACACTGCCCATATCGACAAACAAAATCACCTCCAAGCTCTACACCAACAGCACCTCAGCCACTGCTAGACCCGAGGACACTGGATACAAACACGGTACCAACGGAAAAACCATTGAAAAACACTCCCAAAAAAGAGGCTGTAAGGCTTGTGACTCAACAGCGCGTGCCGTTAGTGAGTCATACTGGGTGATTATAAGAAGTGGTATAGAGGGAACCATCGTCCGGTACATAATACACTATCTCTTATGCATGACGGTGCAAACCTTGAGTACGACGGTGGGAGCCACGGGTGTAAAGGCCACGCCGTCACACCCAAGGTTCGAACCGTCGTGCTCAAGGATCGTACTGCCGTGCTCAGGGATAGTACTGTCAAGTTCAAAGATCGTAATATCGAGCTCAAGGATCGTACTGTAGTGCTCTTGGATAGTACTGTCGCGTTCAAGGTCATGTGCCCAAGGATAGTATTGTCGTACTCTTGGATAGTACCGTCCTTCCCTAAACAAACATGCACACTATTATCTACTTCTAAATATATCCCAGGGTCAGTCAACTGGCTGCTGCACGCCCTCCAGCTAGCGAGTGCAGGCGTAAAGTGTGTTGCCTGAGGACGCCCTCGGCAACACTTAAACCACTCCATTCGTCTTCCTACGGAGAACGACGCACTTATGCAACATGTCCCTAACCAACGCTACGGGGCTCGGGGCAAACACTACAGAGGATCATCTTTCTCTCACTGCCTCCTACTGCCTGCCTCCGACCTGACATTCCATTATACTGTTATATGCAGAAACATTCCGACTGCATAGCACCGTCATTTAGGCTGATACTGACACAATATAAGATAAAACGTTGTTCTTTCCTTTGCTCTTGGAGAAATCAGTTTTATGTGAAGTCCTCACATTTACATCCACCTTCCAAGAGTACATGGTGGATATTTAGACGTCTATTATCACTTACTATATACACCTCTCTACATGTTGTTACTGCAGCTTGACAGAATAATGGGTAGCGAGATGTATCTCTTCCTGCTGTACCTCCTCACCAGGCCCGCTCAACGTCCCCCTCCGTCATGGGGTCTGCTCCCTGCAGTATTTACACCACAACTGATCAAGCAACTGGTCACGTTATTTTTTAAACATAAGCCACTGATAAACCCTATGAGCTCGACGTTACGGCCCTTGGGTATGATGGCCTGGCCTCTGACCTGAACCTGAAGGCCACCATACCCAGTGGTCGTACCGCCGTGCTTAAGGCATGATGGGTGTGAGCGGCAGAGATGGGAGCTGATTCATACTACAGTTCAAGGTCTGGGTGACGGCTGGCCTGCCGGATGTGGGAACTGTCGGAAGCCTGGGATTCAGGGGCGAGATATACATGAAGGGCATCGTCTATTCTCATTTACCCTTGTTCTATCTATCACTGATCGCTAGGGCATCTTCTATTCTTATGCTTCAGTTCTTCCTATCCCTGCTCACGTTTCCAACTTAACCGAAGCAACGTTATGAACAAGATACTGAGTTTTCACGGGAGAATCCTCGTTTTGCTCCTCCTCCTGTTCCTACTTTTCGAAAGTGATAGTAAAGGAAGGGAAAATATCCAGCCCGCCGCTCCCACCCCTCATAACCGCCTTCTACGACACGGAGATACGTGGGTAGTATTCTCTCTCCCCAATCCTCATGATTAACAATTATTTATACCATGACCTTTAAGCCGTGAGTTGCCTCAGTACAAGAATTTGTCTGGTGCTGCAGATGTCAACTCTCACTGTTTCTAAACAATTCGTCGGGCCACGACCGACCAAGGGCTGTCACGACCATGGCAATCCTGCGGCCTGCAGCATGCTCTATAACGTCTTATGTAAGAACCTACAATAGAACTCGGTTTTCATGAGCCGTGCTGCCTCCTCAAGTTCTGGGAAACCCCCAGCAACAGGGTCATCTGTCATCGTGTTTGCTCCACTCTGAATATCACTGACTACACGTCTTAATAACAACAATAATAATAATAATAATAATAATAACAATAATGTGTGGTAAACATAGAGCTGGTGTCATATGCCAGCATATCGTGAATCAACCATTACATAACCCTTCCTTGTTTTACACAACCTGCTGCCTTCACAGCCAATGGTGGAGGTAATGGTCTAACTACCTATCTTGCAGACAAGCAGTGGTAAAGGTTAAGGGTCTTGGCAACATATTTACCAAACAGTCACAAGCGTCAAATAAATAAAAGAGTTTGGTATCAATGTTCAGCAGACTGTATGTGTCTGATGAAAGCATGACTTGACATGGTAGTTAACACTACACAAGCAGCTACTGCTGCAGTCAAGGCTGCTCATATCAGTGGTTATCCCAGCCACAACACTGCCACCAACATATCCTCTCACACTACCACCACAATCTTGTTAACCGTCTTCCACTGACAGAGAAAACCAAGTAACATCTACGCCATCAATAAAGTCCACGATTTTGATAATTACAAAATCCCAAATGCAATAAAAATATTGCGTCATACTCTCATTTTATGCTACATGCGAGAGACTGTCATGAACTTGAGGCATAACACATTGCGCTGTCAAGACCTGCCAAGGTGTGTGTATATGTGTGTAATTACCTAATTGTACTATACAAGGAGGGAGTTTTACACTCGTGAGGCCCTATCTCTTGAACATTCTCTATCATCATACCTCTTCAATTTATGTATGCTGTCTGCATTAATCATGTCCTCAGTCAATTAGTTCCATTCAACCACCACACTTACGCTATAAAAGTATTACTTTAAATCTTTCTCAACACGTTTCTTAATTTCATGTAATCTCCTTTGGCTGTTCTATTTCTAAATATCTCCCAAAAACTGTCCACATCATCGATCTCTTTTAAAAACTTTAAGGTTGTGATCAGGTCATCCCTCACTCTTCTCTCTTCCAGGGTGGGTAGATTTAAAGTCCTTAACTCTCATAATTCTGGTAAAATCTTTGTTGTCCTCCACTGGACCTTCTCTAAGCTCTCTATTGCTTCTTTAGGTGCGGTGACCATACAAGAGGAGAATATTCAAGTTTGGGCCTTATGTAGCATATGAAATGTTTACTAAATATTTCCTGATCCATATACTTGAGGGCTCTTTTGATATTTTGCTTATATGGGACTCTGTTGACAGTTCAGGGACATGTCAACCCTCACGGCCGTCTCACACAGAATCCTGAAGCTTATTTCCTGCTAAGTAATAATTATATTAAGGCTGTCTTTCGCCGTCACGTCCTCATTACTTCACACACACCCACATCTCGTATATAAGTATATATGTATGTATATATTCCACAGTTACATTTACAAAGCCTTTTCACAGCAGTGAGGCGACTAAAACCTTCGTTATTTCCTATTTAAATAAAAAAAAAATACACAATGAAATACATAGTCTACTCTCAGATCGTGAAGTATGTGTCTCTGGCCTTCCGGACACCCAGGCTTCCATACCGTAAACATAACCTTAAAGTATTTCTTAAGCAGAGCTTTAAAGTGCCCTTCTATTGCCTAAGCTGTACCCAAAGTGGAAGTATGGCACGAAATGATTGTCAAAGGCCCCACCTTGTTAGCCCCGTTTCTTTAATTACTTTCTGCAAGGCACAGCCATTAACCTCTTGAACACGATGATACGACCCTCCAAGCACGACAGTATGACCTTTGGATATGATGGTAGGGTCTCTGGCCTGACCCTTAAATGGTTAAGTCAAAGGGTAAGCCATAATGCCCGTGGGTCGTGTTGTCGTGTTCCAGGGTCGTGTTCACCGGCATGCCATCGTGTTCAGGAGCCACATCTTCACGGTTGCATTGTCATGATATAAGGGTCAAAGGAACAAAAACCAAGGTGACCGTTTTTGTACAACGAACAACATAGGATGAATATATACCCAATACAGACTACCAGCAGCAGCAGTTTCCGGCAAAAACATACCAGAAACACCAACACCAAGGCCAACCTCTTGTAATTACCTGACTTTAATTACAAACTTTGTAATTTCCCAGTGATTTACGGAATTAAATAAATTCAATTTTCAAAGTTACTACTAGCTTAATACTAACAATCTCCCTCTATCGTAACCCCTTTAGCAAACGGAACGATCCGTAAGCACCACAGTACGTCGCTTGAGAACAATGGTAAGATCTTCGGGTCTATGTCCTCACATTCGACCTGATCCATATGGGGTTTTCTCACAGGCCAACAGCCCTCACACCCATGGGGCGCACCGTCACGCCCAGGAGCTGTACCATGTTGCTAAAGAGGTTCGGTCTTACCGCAAAATGCGACAAATTTGTTGTGCATTCGTACCCATCCTGTGGGCGGTGGCGTAAAACAAGGATATATTACATACTGCACCAAAGGTCCAGGAACCGGACAACGAAGACTGAATTATAGAACGTTACATGATGAGGAGAGCATTGTTTTACTCCCAATTAGTGGTTGTGGGGTAGGGGGAAGGGTACCTAATGAATCTATATTTAGGTTTTTCCTTGTTTATAAATAAACAGAGAACAGTCCGCCGTTTGTCACGCTGATCGTTCTATACGTGCCAGAAGCTTCCATATGTCTGCTTCGGTTCGGTTCTGGTAGGTTAGACTGGGTTAACCTAACCCGTGCCGCGCGGCATGAACTGTACCCAGGACAACAGTACGGTGGTGTAAGCTGCACGGCTCAGTGCTTTTAAAACGTGTGTCATCAACGTCCTTCCTGCACCCAGTAGAAAGTTTGTAACTTCATGAGGTGTCAAGAGGGAGAGCTGAACCGAGACAAATGGCTGGGTGGCGCTTGAGACAGCATAATGAGCTTGTACAGCTTGATGTCTGCAGTTCCAAGCTGATAGAGCTGTGAACTGATCAACTAGTTGCAGCTTGGAGAGACTTGCAGTGTGCGCCATACTGGACACGACAAAACTAATTTACCTCTGTTACTGGTCAGCCATAAGCCAAACCAACATTTGACAAATGTCTACATGTAATTCAATTTGATGAAGACGTCGAAGCATATGTACTGCAGTGTGCTGGAGAAGTTGTTGCTGCAGGTGTACGATAGCGTGACTGGGATGACGTTGTTGGAGCAGATGTACCGCAGTGTGCTGGAGCTGTTGTTATTGGAGCTGGTGTACTGTAGTGGGGCAGGGACGGTGCTGGGGCAGGTGTACTTTGGTGCGACGGATGATATGTTATTAGCGCGGATGTAATGATGATGCTGGCGCAGGTGTCCTGTGGTGTAATGATGTCGTTAATGCAGATGTACCGTAGGGTGATAGTGACGTTGCTGGAGCAGACGTACTTTAGGGTGAAAGAGACGTTGTTGGTGCAACTATACTGTCGTGTACTGACATCGTTAGTGCAGATGTACCGTTGAGTGACAGTGACGCTGCTGGAATAGATGTACTTTAGGGTGATGGCGATGATGTTGGTGCAGATGTAATTTGGGTTGATGGAGATGTTGTTGGTGCAGATGTAATTTGGGTTGATGGAGATGTTGTTGGTGAACATGTACTTTAGGGTGATGGCGATGATGTTGGTGCACATGTAATTTGGGTTGATGGAGATGTTGTTGGTGCAGATGTAATCTGGGCTGATGGAGATGTTGTTGGTGCAGATTTGCTTTAGGGTGATGGCGATGTTGTTGGTGCAGATGTAATCTGGGTTGATGGAGACGTTGTTGGTGCAGATGTGCTTCATGGTGAAGGAGAAGCTGCTGGTGCAGCTGCACTATGGTGTGATGGAGACGGCCTTCGGGCAGATGCACTTCATATTTCACAACGTTAACGAGCTTCCTGATGTATACAACTCATCAGCCAAACGGTTGTTCCTGGTGGTATTACTTGTTGCAGCACGACGGTACGACCTTTAAAAACGACAGTACGACCCCTGAGTATGGTCTTCATACCAAGGATAGTAACATCGTGATCTAGGAGATTAGAAAACAAGGACCATACAGACGGTGGACAGATGCGACTTCAGAGACGGGGAAGGCGGTGGGATGTGTTCGTGTAGCCAATGCCCCATGACGTAACGGGAGGGTGGTGGCTCTAGTGCTGGTAGTGGTGGTGGTGAGGACGTCACTGTGTGGCGCGGCTGGCGGCCACGGTTATCATCAGACACCCACCAACAATGTTCAAGCAGGCGAGATACATGTTATACTCCTCCCCTTAAAACAACGATCATATCTGCATACCCGATATACCAAGAACAACGGCCTCTCATATCATTACAACCCCTCACAACCCTCATCACCGGCCCCTCATACTGCTACAACCCTCATGTCACTACAACCTCTCCCAACCCTCTTCACCATTTCCGTTAGGTATTATCAAAATGCTGTTAAAAAATAGAATAATAATTCCAAAGCTTAGCGGTGTTGGGAAAGGAAAAAACATCACAACCTCGCCAGTGAGCTACTAACAGCCACACAGTACACATGTGACGCAGAGGCGTGCCCAGTGTTACGTGGTCTAAGCTTTTGGCGGTGGGGCGCTAGCCGCCTGTTCTCGGGAGCAGAAACCAAAGTAATATCTGAAGAAGAAGGCAAGTAGGTCATGTTTTGAGGTTAGACTGGGATCGATGGTAAGTCGCAATGCATTAGACTGGACATTTGTTACGTGTGTAGAGCTGTAACTGCCACAGATGTGAAAAATTTACGAAACGCAACAACGAACCAGTCCTATGTACTAGTATTGGCCAAATCGAAGCAATCAGCTCTGAAGAATATCTGCGGCAACTGAAGAGGACTCGCTGATTTTTACAGGAAGATTTAGGTATTCGAATACCGTGGAGATTCCAAGATAGGTTTGATGTTTGAGCAACATGATATACGTGTATTATGCTACTCAGAGATGGAATTACTGACACGTCAAACCTTCCTTGATGTGGGGTTTGGTCTAAGAAGCTGTTTGACGTTACCTGTCTGTTCGTAATGTATTCTGAGGAACCCAAATGGTCTGGTAGTTCGAGGACTCTGTCCAGTTCTTTTTTTTCTTCCTTAAAACGGTGTTCCTTACATATCCTTGCACTACGCTGAACAGCCTTGGACCCTAGACATTTAAGCTATATTTCCCAGATAAAATCCATGTTTGCATATTTGCTCTTCAGTAAATTTCCTTATTGTGCCTATCACGTCATTCCACCATGGAAATAACTTTATATAAGTGTTAGGGACTACGGCTTTGTTTTTCTACGATATGTAAATTATGATGCACATCACATATGTCCGTTTCAGCAAGTACAGTTTTTAAACTTTCAGCCCATCTCAGGGATTCACACGTTATAAGTCGATGCTGGCGTTTTAAAGTAACACATGAATTTTATAAGGCTAACTTAATAATCTGGGATCTCTTTAATACGTCAGAGGTAGTATCCTATTTCACCAGCAAGACCACTTTAGATCAGTAAGGATGCTTCAGACCACGTCTGCAGGCAGCCTGCCTAATCAGATAATAATGTAGCTATACCAGCAAAGCGTTTGCAAAATTTCCCACTGGCTGGGTCAGAACGTCTTTGCTATTTGCTGGTCGGGAACTGAACTGCCTCAGAGCTCGAATGTTTACATCATTTCCTCTTACTGTATTCATGACGCCCTTGCTACTCATTGATGTTACATGAGTCTTCCATGCCTCTCGTTCCAGTTCTAAATCCACTTCAAAAATCTTAATCTTAGAAGAAAAGAGACTCCTCCACAACACAGTCAGGTGCCTGTATTATATTAGTTCAACTTATAACTGGCTTAGCACATGTTGGCATCACATATTTCATATTTCCAAAGATTTTTACAACCTCATTAATCCGATTTCTTAATCTAAGAGTATTATTTAGGATATTTCTTCATTCGAAACCTTGACTGTTTATTACATTACTAAATATA
>JAUTYZ010157288.1:0-11002 GCA_032273725.1 Panulirus interruptus
GGGAGGGGAACGAAAGAAAATGATAACACGAATTCGCAGGAGGAAAGAACAGCAACCAACGCGGTGGAGGGGGCGATGACGGGTAACAAAGGGTGAGGCGAGAGAACCACACGCGGTCACCTACCAGCTTGCTCGGGGTCTCCCACCAGGGTGTGGTGTGTTTTGCCTGTGTGGAGTGCTCCTCATTAGACTCAACCATGTCATACTTTATCAATCACTTTTATGTCAAGATCTCAGGTCATGCAATACTCAATATATACCTTTCTTTTTTTTTTGCAAATTGCTACAGAGAAAGAATTGGGATATTAATAGTACATAAAGCACAGTCTCCCTAGGTAGACTGTAACTGTCGTCAGCTCCGTCTCACCTGTCGTAGTAGGGAGAGCCTCACTGGTGTAGGTTCGGCCCGCTGGACAAAAGTGTAGAACATAGATATATATTAACAGACTGAACACATCCTTGAATATGGTCTTCACTATGGGAATACTTGTGGCTAAAGAAAAGTCAAATGAAAATTTTGGACAAAATAAGATTACTATGACATTTTCTAAGGACTGGACTTAAAAAAAAAAAAGATAATGTAGCAGTGTGATTTCTTAACAAACAAAAGAAAAAAAATAAGCAAAAGACTAATATAGTAGTTGCAAAAAAAATTAACTTTGCGAGAGAAATAAAGATACTAATTAACTCTAGAACTTAACATAATGGTGTATGCAAAATAAGAAAAAACTGCATTCATAAGGAATCAGAGGAAAAACGAAAGAAGTTTCAATAGACATAATACAATCTGAAAAACATGCATGAGACGACGAACATAAATTTGCTGGCTATTGTCTGAGAAATATAGTGGAAGGGATGAATCAAGCTTGAAAACAAATAGGCAACAAGAACGGCAGTACAGAAAACGGACATCAAAATGTACCAGACAGAAAATAATACACAATGTGAGAAATCGGACGACCATTTGACACGGACATAAGGTAGACCAGAGGTTTTGGGGTTTGAGAAACCTGGTTACAATAAAAACTGCTAGACAGGGGAAGTATCCAGTGACTTGTAACGATATTTCATATGCAAACGAACGAGTGTTAAATATATGGGGTGCGAAGCAGACTGAGTGAAATTCATACCGTGTCCCATTTCTTCCACCAGTCGTCATCCAACGGTTTCCTGACCTGAAAACCAACAATCGGTAGCAATGTTATTCACTACTCAACAACTAGTCCTGTCCAGTGTAGCCGTGGCTTTGACAAGTTTCATATTCCAGTTCAGTATGGAATGGGGAGGGATGGAACATACCTAAGGGTTTGTGCAGGTCTGTGTTTTTTTTTCAGAACATGAATGACATAGCTATAATAAGGAGGTGCATTTTCATTTGAGATACGAGCAATTCCTTAAGTCCTTACCATGTGCTCTATCACGTCTTTCTTGAAAATTGGTGAGCCTGGACTCCACGGCTGTTGATAATGGAGAAAAGATGAATAGGGAACTTAAATAAGGCCTTTGGTTAATGGTAATAAGAAGCAAATGACAAAAAAAGAAAATGATAATGAGTAATCAAGCATAATTAGGTATTGCAACTAAATATATGTCAGCAAATAAAAAAAATCATATCTCAAAATTTTAGTCACTAGAGATAATGACTTAAATTTTCACTCACAGTGAAACTGTAATCATGAAATAAAACAACGTAAAAATAGGAAAAACGAAAAAGCTTGGCTGAGGCAGACCATCGTTAATCACAACCTTTTTCATAAGGTGTCAGTAGAAAACGAACCTGCTGTGTAAGAAGAGGAGGAGAAGAAAGAAAGGTCCTTTGAATCATGTGAGTGTATGAGAGGAACACGAGGAGCAAGATACGTACGAAAGGACGAGTTAGTTAGTTATCAAGAGTTTGATATGAGACAGAGAACAGGTACAGAGTGTCAAGAGCTGAGGCAAGCTGGAGACGTGATATGATTGTCCAAAGCTGAACTAAATCTGAGATTAGATAAAAGAAGAAGAAAATTTTTTCAAGAGTTGAGACGAGGTATAAAGGAAATAAAAAGCTGTGAGAATGGAATATCATCTTAGAGGAAAACCTAGCTAGAAATATCTTACCCTGGGTTCTTCAGGTTGCTCCCACCAGGGCAGGGGACTCGCTGTTGGCTGTGGGGTGGGTAAGGCAAGGACTCACTGCTCACACTCTCATTATAACATTGCATGGCGTTAGTCATGGGGTGTCTGTGCTTGTGGAGTGTCGTTATCGTGCTTGTGCTTTGTCCCTAGATATTGGCGTCATATATTCTTACTCATCTTCAGGTGATAAGTTCGTCTATGTAATGTTTTCTGAATTCCTCGTGAAATCTCCATGTTCATAATTATCATAACGATGATTATGTTAGAGTAATAGTATTAATTACAGCTATTTGATAATAATTATAACTGCCATTATCAAATAGCATAGTTATAACTAATTATAATAAATATCCATAACAATTAGTTGAGCTAATAATTTTGTGCGAACAATTACAATCTTGATTATACTATCATCATTGTTGCTACAACAATCACCATTATCAATTTAACGATGTTATAAATACCAAAGATGATGATAACGTTAACGATGATTACTCTATTCTAACATTGTCTGAATCAGTAAATTTAATACAAGCATGACAAATGAAATGTTAAAGACTTAACGCGTAACAAAATGCTACTCCTATCATAAAAGGATAGGATACAACATTGGGTCTTTCGCTCTTCTATCATAGCTTTAAGTAGCACATGTGTTGTTTTTGCAACCACTGTGTTTATCCTTGTCCGACACTGTTGGTACACCTCCTGTGAATTTATCGAGAGAATACAATAATGTAACGTCATGAGCTCTATGGTGGGAAATTTAGCTCATAGCAACAGGGCATTTTGCATGTCACACGGCTGAACAAACTGTTGTGTGTTGGACAAGATTACCAATTTGTACCTTTCACTTCTTGTAACATCTTGTGATAATCATAACCCTTCCTTTTGTGGGGTTGTTTATTATACTAACCGCGTACACAATAATACTTTGCTGAGGTATTCATCTGTGTTGTATGTCTGAGTGTTCTGTCTTAACCCAAGTTCGTTAAGTCTGACGATTCTGTCGTGACCTGTGATGTGTAATGATGAATTTTGTCTCACTCTTTTGTGTCAAAAGCCTAATGCTCAGTGTCACAACATTTGTTGCAGCTGAAGTGAAGCTAAAACTTAATGAGAATATAGTTTAGTAAGCTTAAAAAATATGCTTAGAAATAGGCTGGTAAGTTTACAGTAAGTAAAAATGAATAGGCTTATATAAGCTTAAAGCAATATGAAAAAATAAATTGGTAGTCTTACAAACAGAGAAAAAATAGGCCAGTAAGCTTAGAATTAATCTGAAAATAGGTTGACAAAAGCAGATAATTTGCAAATCTTATCAAAATGTTAAACTAAGTAAAAAAAAAAAATAAGGCAACTGATCATTTGTGAAAAAAAATGATAATATCAAAGTAATTAATAATATGCAACGTAAAATGTGATGCAAAAGTACAAAGAGGAGAAAGAGGTAATAAGGAGAATAAGAAGCAATAAGAATGGCATGATGAAATAAGGGGGTCGTGATAGGTTACAACTGGAATAAGAAGCGATAAGAGAAGAAAGAGGTAAGAAGAGAACAAAAGGGAAGAGAAGCGGAATGAAAGAAGAAAGAGTGGCGAGGACTGATAAGAGGAGTGAGAGAAGACAAAAGAAGGAATGGTAAGAGGTGACAAGAGGAATAGAATGTGATAAGAAGAGGATGATGAAACAAGAGGGATTACGATGCTATGAGATTGTAAGACGTAGCGAGAAGATGGGGGGGAGACTACTGGATAAAGAAGAGACAAGCGGGGTAATAAGTAACGTGGTGAGTAGTAGGTGATGGAAAGACGAGCGAGTAACAGTAGGATTAGGGAAGTAAGAGTACGAGGAAATAGGAGGATGAGAGATGATGAGAGGAAATAGAAAGTCCCAAAAAGAGGAGGAGAAGGAGATGATGATATGACAAGCAAAATGTACTGAGAGAATGGTAAGAGGCAACAAGAGGAATATACGTTAACAAGAGAAAACGGGAGAAAAAAACCAAAGAAGAAAACAGGAGACCAAGTTATCGAGAGTGATGAGAGATCATAAGTGCAGTGGTGAGAAGAAACTAGAAACAAAAGGAATGAAAAAAAAAGAGAGAACTGGAAAAGGTGAACTGAATCTATGACTAGTGAGATTTAATGGTATTTAGGATGAGCATCCAGGGACGAAGTGAGTCTTAAGAGGATCACTAATAAGAGAAGGTGGCGTGAGATGATATTAAAGAAGCATTGGGTTTAAGATGACGGAAGAGGAAGAAAACCTTAGCTTCTGAGTACTTCCTTCTAAGAGGAGAAAAGGGGTACAGTGAGGTCAAGAGGAAATAGTTGCATCGAGAGGTAGGCTGAGTCTTAAGAGGATACGAGAATACCGAGAGGTGAGAGCACAGACAAGAGCTGAGAGAGGCAAGGTGAGTCTCTGGACAGATAAGATCTACCGAGAGGAAGCCTCACCCTCGTCTCCTCCTGTTGCGGCTGTTCCCACCACGGCAGGGGACTCTTTGAAGGCTGCAAGGAAGCATGGACAATCTTCGGACACTTATACTCGTATTATTGCACTTTATGTACGTGTAAAGTGTCGCTGAAGTGTAACTATCATGTATCTGGTTGTGGCGTTTTGTTATCATATGTGTTGGCAGTTTAATATAAGTGATCTCAACTGTTTTCTTTTTAAATTTACGAACCAGTTCATCTCTCTTGGTATCTGTCCTCTAAACTCCAAGTATGATAAATTATATGCAAAATGAAACTTTCCTATGTGCATTCATAAAACGATGATGTTCCTTGGCAGCCAAGCGTGGCTCTCTAACAAGACCATACACTGAAGGGAAGGGAGGTATCGGATAACAATGTTCCCGTCCGTCTTAAAGGAATAGATTCGTATCATCTGTCATGTGTCACCGATTCACATGAATCTTAAAAGCACGTTTTAACTTCAAGTGAATCGCTTGTTGAAATATGATTTTATGTTTGAAAAGCTTAAAATACCCTTTTCAGCATAATTCTGAAAGCGTCTGTGGTTAGGAGTCCATAGTTCTAATTTTTTTTTGCAAGACGATGTTTCGCAAATCGTCTGGTGATTGTTTTGCTGCCATAACTGTAAGGGCTATAAATCTTCAGTCATGCGTGGGAATAGTATGACATTTAGTACACTTATGGTTAACTGTGGTGTCAAGAAGCAGATCAAATTTCATATCGGTGTAATTAGTCGGAGAAAAGTTACAGCAAAGCATATAGAGGCCTTTCCTTTGGCTTATAAAGATTCTATTAAAGAAAAAGCGTTCGTTTTCTATTTCATGTGAGTTGTGGCTACTCTCAGTGTTTCACTTATCTCTGACGCTATTTACTTCTGCCGTTCTCTTCCCCATAATGTTTTCAACGTTTGGACAGTGATATCAAACATCTGAGTCTGGCTAAGTCTGAATGACTCCACTTGGTGAGTACTTTGCCTGGAAATGCTTTTTCATTTACTCCTGATGTTTGGTGTTTAACAGCATCATGAAGTGTCTGACAACATTTATAATTGTTTGAGAGCATTATCATGCGACTGGCGAGTGTCGCTTGTCTGACCACAATAAGAGCTGACCAATAACGGTGGTAGGTGTCTGGTAACAGTGCCAAAAAAAACGTTGCCAAGTGTCTTTAACGGTAGAAGGTATTTGGCAACACAGTCCAAGGTTACCGACGATCGAGTCAGGTGACTGAAGACAATGCCATGTGTTTGAATAAGTACCAGATAGTTGACGAGCGATAATGATATAACACAAAACTTGCCTCATTGTAATATGAGCTACAACGCTGTGTCTGGAATTAAACAGACAACGCGAGTGTTTGCCTTCGTTTAAGATTTTGATCTTATCGTCCTCCACTGACCTTTACCTTGTTTACTGTCCTGGACTGATGCCAAGTCCGGGGCTGAGCCAAGTGCATGGTTGAGTCGAGACGCAAATGCTATAGAGGATGTTATCAAATGTACAACTTAGGATGATGTGGATGTTGTCATCACATGCACATCCTGCTTACGAAGAGGCTGTTACCACATAGATAGCTAAGACAGACGTAAGTATTAGTCTTGTTATATTCTATATTCATATTACTGGATCTACCGAAATGAGGAGTTTCGAGGGACTTATAAATAAGAAAAAAGCCAGCGCCGTTCGCCCTGCTGTGAGACTGGATCGGCTCTTATCTTGGCTGTGGAGACGACATCTAAAGGCTTTACACAGGGAGCGTCTCTTTTTCCTCTGTCTGGTAAGTGTGAGGTACTTTGTCATGTTTTTTTGTGTTAGTGTGAACAGTAACACTACTTCACATATTGGATTAATCTGTTATCCAACTAAATCTAGAGAAAAATGATAAAGCACATGTATGCAAAGTTTGAAACTTAAGCAAAATAAAAATTAAATCATATCTAATAAAGATTTTGAAAAAAAGCTGACATTCAATAAACTTAAAATGTAAAAGCAAAATGAATAGTACTATTAATGAATAATAAAAAGTGAGCTCCAGAGTAATTAGGAATGCAAATGAGGGAGTAAATTCGTCAACGAGATCATTCAGGAGAGATTGAGATCATCGAATAGAAAATGGCAGAGTATTAAGGGGGGTACCATGAGAGAGGCAACCGCACCTGTGGGTGGGTCTCCTCCTCGGCTGGCTGCTCCCACCACATGAGCCCTGTATCCTTCTGTAAGGCGAGGGAGGATCTTTGTAAATCATCTTAACTCTAAATGTCTGAAAGGCAATGTTTTTTATATTTAATGGCTATTATCTGCATTGGAAAACACAGGTGTCTAGGCATGGATCATTGTACCTTTGAGGAAGTAATATTACACTCCGGTATTGCGATACGACATACGTCACCATGGAATTAAAGGCCTGTTTATACCAGTTATAAATATGCTCGTGTTTATCCTGATCATATAACATGAATCAGTGTGGAGGAAGGGGACAGTGTAGAGGGAGGGGACAGTGTAGAGGGAGGGGGGCAGTGTAGAGGGAAGGGGACAGTGTCGAGGGAGGGGACAGTGGAGAGGGAGGGGGACAGTATACGCAAAAGAACAGTATAAGCAAAATCCACCTTGTCCTGCTGGTCTTCGTCAGGCTGTTCCCACCACATCAACCCGGACTCTTTCTGCAAGGTCAGGAAGCACCTGTTGTTACTCGATTCTTTAGAAGAGTTTCGAGAAAGATAATTTTTGCTGTATCTTTATATAGATTAGAGTGTAAGTAGCCTGATTATTTCCCGTAGAAATGAAAAGCAGACAGAAGTCCAATGATATGATTTGCAAGGGTCAAGGTACGAGGATTTACGTCGATGATTGTGAACCTTTAAAAGTCCACCGCAACAATTTTTCTTATGTCTAACTAGTTATTAATCAGACAGGCTATAGTATATTTTGGTACTACAGATAACTCTATATAACTGATAACTTTTTAGATATTCTTTAAAATAATGTCTAAGACAATCAAGTATTTTTGCTCGGGAACAGAAGTCTCGAACCAATATTTCAAAATCTTGTTTTGAGACTTGCCAAGGCACAATTTGATGTGCAAAACTGTAAAAAAATATATAAAATAAATGTATCTGTCTATAATTAACTGTGATGTATACGGCACTGTACAGATAATACGTGATACAGATCACAGTCTGAGGAGGACAGCGGTGATACGCAAAGAACAAGAGAACGATGAAGCACCTTTTCTTCTGTGGTCTCTTCAGGTTGCTCCCACCACATGAGTCCCGAGTCCTTCTGTAAAATGCACATAGGGTAACATAACTGAACAATGAACCGATTAACAAACGTTACATATGAGGATTGGGAGTGTAAGAGGGTGGTTCACCATCATTAATGTTATTTTTTATTGCGATAGTAACAATCTTTACTTGTGTGTGTTGTGGAAAATCTTTTATTTCCTTAGTGTGTGGGGGATGGCGTTCTTCCAGGATCGTCTGAGAGGCCATTGGAAAGAAGTTCCATGAATCACTTTTCACGAAAAGGAAAAAAATAATCGATGGTTAAATGGCCAGACGGCCAGAAGGAGGGTGGTGACAGCCCCAGCCGCCAAGCCAAGACTCCCGCCACACACAACCGTGGTTACCTTAATCCCGTGAGGCCTGTGGACATCATATGATAGTCCCTACCTTCGCGCTGATGGTTAGGTTTGAGTCAGCCACATAAAAGTGTGGAGACGAATTTTTGTGACCAATCGCTCTACATAGATAAGAGAGAGAAAAAAAATAAAGAAAAAGAATCTTACTGTAAACATTCTTTATTTTTATGGATGTTTTTTTTACGGGGCTTATACCTACTGTCCCAACCCCATTCTCTCTGAACGTTGCTGTGTGGCGGGGGGTTTCGGAAGATGGTTCTGGTGGGCTCTGACCCGCCTTGTGACTTACTACTGACTTTTCAGGAAATGTAGTTCAGGTATGCATTACACGGGCCTTTCAGGCGATCTCAGGAATCACCTCCCTCACAACAGGAGGAAAAAAAAAAGCACCTGCGTCGTCAAAATAGTTTTACGTTTGATCGTAAACTAAACAGAACTGAACTAAAGCCTCATGTGACTAACTGTAATGAGTATAAGTTAGGAATGAGATTAGCACAACTAATAGATCTAAATTATACATATAATGCATTCTAAACGAAATTAAGGTTGAGTATTTGCAAATAATAAATGAAACAAATGAGTAATACTAAATAAAAAATTTAAAGAGAGTTAGGTGCGAGGAATGAGGTTGGATGAGAGAGAGAGAGAGATGAGAGCGTATGAGCTGGACGAAATAAAGTGTGTGAATATAAGAGTGAATGAAAGAGACTAGTTTGAATGTATGAAAGAAAGGGATAGGCTTTTGTAGACGAAAAGAGTAAGTGAATGTGAGGGGGCAAGATGAGCTTGGATGAGTGTGTATGATTACTATTTGTGTGTTACCTTGTATGTATCCACCATGTATCTACTCCTATGTATGTATGGACACTCACACACCCCAGCCGAAGCTAGGTGCCCATTTATTGACCAGCTCCGAGAGGTGGGTGTGGGCCGACTGGCACGCTTAGGATTCGAACCCATGCGGGTCCGATCTCGTACTGGCCCGTGGTGACTCATGGTCAGCAACACTAACCACTACACAACGGAGGCCCGTGTGTGTGTGTGTGTGCTTGTATTACGGGAGAGAGTTTTATACTCGTGTTGTCCCGTCTCCTAACCTTGTAATTCTATACTAATGTCTTTACTCCTATGTGCGCTAACACACACACACACACACACACTCATACACATACATAACCTCTGCTTTCATTTGGTATTCTCTTTAGACGGATACCTTACACTTTAATTCAAAAAGACAAAGAAAAATTTTAAAAACATATACATATATTTACACACGTGTAGATGTATGTGTATGCATCGAGATGTGGCGGAAAAATTCCTTATATATTAACAAACGTGACTGAGGACTTAAAGAATCTGGTACAAACATAATGGTTATTGTGATAAATGATTTGTTTATGATAAATATGTATTGTGTTGCATTATAATGGTTGTTCAGAATCAAGGTCTTTAAGCCAGAATCCGTAAGATAATATAAGAAATGAAAAGAAGGTGTTAGAATCAGACATATATAAATATAAACCACAGAATATATTTTCTTCTGGTTATCTAAAATAAGATTCAATACAAGAGAGGTAATTCAAGGAAGGAGTATTTCATCTTTTAACAAAATATTTATCTTTACGTCCCTTTTCTTTCATCATCATCTTTTATGTTTACTTCCAAGAAATGCCTTTTATCTAACATAAAAATTCGGTATAGGTATTTCATTACTTACTCTGGTTTTCCTTCAAATAGCATACATAAAAAGTTGTTGTATATAAACTGACCAGTTCGCACCTGACTCCAGGTAGACTTCAAACTCAACCCCTCGCCGGCCTCCCAGTCAATCTTCAGGACAACTATGAGATATGAATGAATAGAGAGAACCGATTACACCAATTATTGATTACGATGGAATATATGATTGAGTATTTTCTTCTAGGATCTCTACTGAAAATGATGAAATATATATAGGCTTTGATACCAACAATAAGTGTATGCCATGATTTTTCTGGCATATGGAAAGTCAAACCGTTAGGACTTGTATGGCGTACATAAGAATTTGTTTTGGAAATAACGTTCATTTCTCAGCATGTGAAAATTAGTACACATAGGAAGAGCATGAAAGAAATCTATCCAAAGTATAACTGCAGACGTTATATATCTGGTTTTAAATACTGAAAAAAAGAATAATGAATACGGGTTGTACATAAAAAATTTGTGTCATAGGTATAATGATTGTCTTCCAGCGATACTGAATACTTTTGACATTTACTCTTTACAATTTTTGAAGGTAGAAGGGAAACATACTGGTCTTAAATGGAACCGCTGATGATTTGATAATATTGAAGACTTGCAGAACTGAATCTAGGATTTCATTATAAGTCTTTCAGATTCATTTTATGTTTGAAAATGTTTTGTATTACTTTTATCAATAACCGAAAAACTATAACAATTCCCGCGATATATATGCTTTTGATAAAGTTCATTGAACAAGTTGCACATATTAGTTTATAAGAACCCAAATATCCATACTATATACAAAACCCAATACAATACGTGTTTTTCTACGTCACCAGTTCTATGATATAACCAACGGTATATAGGGGTTTCTAGGGCCAGGTATATAGTGAGAGTGTATGTGGTCTTAGATTAATCATGACCACCTAAAGAATATTCGCGTTGGGTTACACAGTGACGGCCTTAATGACGCTGGCAGTTCATACGCCTAAACCCCCGCTAATCAGCCAACCAACCAACCATTATCTTACATATATTACTTGATC
>JAUTYZ010157399.1:0-11002 GCA_032273725.1 Panulirus interruptus
GGTAGTACTGGTAATGTACCTCCCTGGTCGTTAGCTGCCTACCAACTACTACCTACTTATTAATGTTAACAATGCCAAATGCCATTCAGAGGTAGTTTAGTAGAGCACATAATTATTTATACTGGTTGTTATTCATATTGGATAGTGTTAAAAGACATTCTCCTATTGGAGTAATATTGAAGGAAATGATTTTTCATACAGGTGAGAAGCCTTATAAAAGTGTCCAGTATCTAATTACCTTTGACTACTTGAGGTATGTAGTGAACATTGCTGTTTAGACAGGAGAGAGTCGAATAGAATGTTCACATTGCCAAAATACTTTATTTGGAAGGGTTATATAGTCCAGCATGTGAAATTCATATGGATGAGAAACCAGTCACATGGACATTGATCACTTTGGTCAAGGCTTCCACTACAAAGCTGGTCAGGTAGCACTGGTTCCTGCCATGGTTGACATTAGTGTGAACGATGCTGCTTTGCTAACAGACATGTAGGGACCATTTGATGTTTCACTTGCCAACTGAGAGGTCTTGTAGTCCTGAGGATGTGCAGCTGTAAGTTTGTTTGTAATGGTGTAGAATCCATTATCTGCAAGATGGTTCATTATCCAGGACTGGCCAGAATTGTCCCTCAGTCATATGTTAAGGCTCATGTGGATGACATGACATTGTTAGGGAAGAGCTTTGAAGTTTATGAAGCTCATCTCTGTGAAAGATAAAAAAAAATCCTCAACCAAGTAACTCTTTGATTGCTCAGACAGTGAAGCTACAAGTTACACAATAGCCATGGATCTGCAAAGCAACTGTGATATCTGCGGTGTGCTCAGGAAGAACACTGTGTCATCTTCATTGTTTTCCTGTGTCAAGTGGTGATGTTTTTATCAAAAACAGTTTGTGTGTATATAATGATACACTAATTCAGTTTTTAGAAAGATATTTACTTCATCTAGTGACAGCGATGGTGATTTAATTCTTTTACTACTGCTTTTAATTATCTGAAGAATATTAGTGAACAGTGTGTAAGAAGCCTCCATGAAGTAGTACTTGTTTTTTTGCTGATGTATAGATTTGAAATCCAAACATACATAGTTGAGGATGGGTTGGAAATAAGAGCAATAGAGATGAATAACTTGTGTAGTGTAGTTGGAATTAGGAGGATAGATAGAATGAAGATGTGTGAGGGTGTGAAAAAGCCATTAGAAACATGCATAGATGAGTCTTAGGATGGTATGGTCATTTAGAACACTTATCAGATAATAGTTTGGTTGGGAAGATAGACAGTAGGAGGTACAAGTAGAAGTAGACCAAAGATGAGATGGGTACATGGAGTCAGAGAATTGATTTGGGGTAGATATACTTCAGGTGAATATGTAAGAGGAGTGATTGGGGATTAGTTGCAATGTGAAGGCATTTTGTATTTGGAGATGGTTCGAATGGAGAAGTTGGTTTCACATGACGAGTTGACTTGCTGCATGAAGTAAAAAAGGTAGAAGCTCTTTTATAAGAATGGAAGTCCATGTTTCAAGTATGACACAGAAAAACATAAGTTCATTGATATACCAAGGCTACCCTGTCATTGAAGACTACCATAGGAATTGGATGAAATATTTGAAATGTCACTGTAGTACATTTACACAAAGATAGGTTGGAGAAAATGAACCTGCAGTCTGTGACTAATACGTTTAGTTTAAGTAATGAGTGTTGATGGGCCTACTTTGGAAAATATGAGTAGGTCACCGAGACGACAGCATATCACACATGACTGTGATTGAATAGCCATTGAATGTGCTTTTCAGCATATATGATATGTGCTGTTCTTGTTAAAGGCAGGATTTTAAAGGGCTTTGAAAATGTTGAACTTACCATTTGTATTCATTTATGTAGTACTGAATTATTGTAAGAGTTAATGCTGAAGTTCAATTTGATGTGCAGACGTTGCTGTATGTACATATAAGTTTCTGATATTACAATTTCACTCTGTAATAAGTCTGTTCAATTTCACTATAAAACAGTTCTTGACTTCCTCCTCTTTACACATCTGGACTAGCAGAGAGATGGTCGCTGGAATTCTTTTCTGTTGACAGGTATGATATTTCAGACCATCCTGAATTCTGCCATCTGCCAGAAGATGCTTTGTATTTCACAAAAAAAGGGTGGATATGCAAGATGAAGCAGCCCCAATCCAGTGGAATGAGTAAAATGTGGGTAGCTTGTTCACTTTCAGGTTAGCATCCCATTATGGTTGGAGCTCCCCCTTGGAAAATGTTTTGCCACCTTTCGATGGGAACAAATGAAACTAGAGGAGAGGAAGAGGAATGGAAGGTATTTAGTAAAGTAGTGCTTAAATGTGCTCATTAAGGTGTGGTGTTGATATGTATGGAAGGGTAGTGAGAGGTGGAGCGAGGGTGTAGATTGCTAGCAATGGAGAAAAGGGAAGTATATGGATGGTATCTACAGGGAGGGAATGTAAGTGTGTTGGAGGACTACAGAATATAAGTACAGGTCAAGAGAAAGGTATGAGAGCTGGAAAAGAGGGCAAATGAGAGACATGGTAATAGGGAAATGATGAATTTCAGAGATGATAAAGAAATGTTTTGGAAGAGGGTGAATATTATGAGGAGAAAAAGAGAGCAATTAAGGGTGACAGTGAGGAGAGTGGACTGGCAAGTGGTAACAGGTAAAGATGTGAAGAAGAGATGTACTGTGTACTCTGAAGGACTTCTGAATGTGTTAGATGACAGGGAGGTTAACATGGTGTATTTAGGCCAAGATGGCATGCAGAGTGAGAGAGTCATGGCAAATGGTATGGTGAAAAGAGAGGAGGTAGTGAAAACCTTGTGCAAGATGAAGTGTGGCAAAGTGGCAGGAAGGATAACATGGTGTATTTAGGCCATGGGAATGCTGTTGAATTTCTCAAGTTAAAGGGGTGACATTTTTGTCAAATGGTTTATTAGGCTTTTCGATACTGTATTTGTTTGGCCCAAGTAGAGGTGTTTGACTGTCAGAATGTATTTATAGTGCCCTTCTGTAAAGGCACAAGGGACAAAAATAATTTTTTGAAAGTACAGAGGTATAAGTCTGTTGAGCATACCTGATAAGGTGCATGGAAAAGTGGTGATTGAGATGTTGGTTACATTTACAGAGCATATGACTGTGGAGGAGCAGTGTGGCTTAAAGAGAGGTAAAGGGTCTGGGAATCAGGCATTTGCTTTGAAGAATTTGTTTGAGAAGCACATGGAGAAAGATATTGTATTACATGTGTCATCTCTGGATCTAGAGGAAGCATTTGGTAGGGTTAATGGAGATGTCTTATGGAAGTTCTCTGAAGACATTGTGTAAATGGAAAGTTGCTATATGTAGTGAAGAGATTTTACTAAAAGATTAAGATGTGTACGAGTAGGAAGGGAAGATGATCATTTGTTCCAGGTGATGATAGGTCTGCATCAAAGGTGTATGATGTCACCATAGCTGTTTAATCTTTTCATGGACGGGGTATTGAGGGACGTAAATGTGAGGGGGTGGGGGAATGGGAAGTGAATTAGTTGCAGCTGCAAATGACAGGACCCAGAGAGAAACCCAGAGGCTTTTATCAGAGTTTGAGAGAGTGTGTGAAAGAAAGTTGATTAATAAACTTGAACAAAAGTAAGGTAATAAGGTACAGCGGTGGGGAGAGAAAGGGCAAATTGAGTGTATGTTTAAAAGGAGAGGCAATGGAGGAAGTGCTTTAGGTACCTGGGAGCGGACTTGGTATCTGATGGGCTCATTGGGGTTGAAGCTAGTCATAAGGTGGAAGAGGTGGCTCAGGTCCTCTGTGCATTAAGAAGTATGTGGAAGATAGGTCAGTGTCTGTAAGGGCAAAGATGGGTATGTTTGAAAGTATATTAGTAACAACAGTGGTGTATTGATGTGAGCCTTGGACCTCGGATGTAAAAGAATGGAAGAGGGTGGATGTGTTGGAAATGAAATACCTGAGGATGATATGTGGTGTGAGGAGGTTTGATCATGTAAGGAGTGAAGGTGTCAGTGAGAATTATGATAGTAAGGGTAGTTTGATTGAGAAGGCTGACCAGTGTGTGCTTAAGTGCTTTGGGCATATGGTGTGGAATGAAGAAAGACTGACTAAGATGATACATATGTCAGAGGTAGAAGGAGCAAAGGGGAGTGGATGACAGGAGATGGAAGGATGGAGTGAAGAAGGCTTTGTAGTATTGGGGCCTGAACTTTCAGGGGAGAAAGAGGCATACTTTGGATAGAATTTAGTGGGTCAGTGTGGTAAATGAGGGGTGATGTGCTATCTGTGGGCTGGACAAGGTTATGTGAAGTGGTCAAGATGAGCCATGGTTTAGCCTGTGGGTCTTGGTTGTAGATGGAAGGCTTTGGGTTTGTTACATTGTTCATGAAAGCTAGAGAGTGGATGTGTGCAAATAAGGTCATTGTTTATTTATTCCTCATGGTACTTGCTAAGGCAGGAAAAGCAGTTACCTATAAAAGAACTATTATTATTATTATTATTATCATCAATATTATTTTTTATTATTATCATTAAATGATAAGGCTCCCTTTACTTGCTCTTCTCAGGCAGATGTCTAGTGAAGGCACTGGAATAGGGGTAACGTGCTGGCTATGGTAGGTACAGTGCCAGTTCTTCTAGGTATGGCAACTTTAGGTATTGTGGTGGTTGTTCTGGGTATGGTGTTGGTTGTTCTGGTGCATGCTGTTTTAGGTGTAGCACCATCTGTTTAGGTGCAGTGCTGGTTGTTCTTGGTGTGGACCCAATTATTATAGATATGACGCTGTTTTTTCTAGATATGGTATGCCAGTTGTTCCAGTTTTGGTCTGAAAGTAGATATTATAGTTACTGTTTGTTCAAGATACATTGCTGGTTGTTTTAGGCTTGGTCTGGTTGTTCTAAGTACAGTGCTGGTTCTAGGTATGGTGCCTTTTTTTCTAGGTATGATGTCTGTGATGCCAGTTGTTTTAGGTATGATGCAAATTTTTCTAGGTACACTGCCTGTTTTTCTTGGTGCAGTGCTTGTTCTAGTTATGGTTGTTCCAAGTACAGTGCCAGTTTCTCTAGATATGATGCCAGTTGCTCTGGTTGTGGTGCCAATTGCTCTAGGTATGGTGCTGGTTCTGTCTGTGATGTTTGTTTTGGGTTGATGCTGGTTGTTTGTGGTACAGGATAGGTTGTTGTAGGTGTGGTGCCAGTTGTTAGTCTAGCTACAGAACAGACTGTTCTAAGTTCCTGGCTGTTCTAGGTGGGAAACTAGCTGTTTTGGGTATGGAACTGGTTGTCTTTACACCCCAGTGGCCCAATTTTCTGGCAATTTAACTTTTTCCAGAGAAAGACAGATACCTGCAAATAGATACTTGTATGCATACACAAATTCATCTCCATTATTATATATATTATTATTACTATGATATTTTATGGTAATATCAAATGCTGCAGAACTCTCATCCAACAATAGTTGACTAACCTCAGAATGGTTACTTCTGTAATCCTTGTATCCTTTTGAACATTAAAAGATGCCATAAGTTCATTCATCCATTGCTTATATAGTTTTCTTTCCCACAGGCCCCTTTTTATCTTTAAGCAAAAGAAGCAGGAATAAGATGATCAGATCAGAACAGTTGTATCAAATGAAATCTTTATTAGTTTTTTGTTTTACAAAGATTTTTCAACAATTGTCATTGTGGGCAGGACATGCAACATAATATTATGTGAAAATAGGCATGCCCGTATATCTCTCTTTTTTCTTTTTATCCACAGATGTGAAGTTACATAACATTGACTGCATAAACAAAAATTCATGGTGTGACTGAGCATCACTCGCATGACCAGAGATCAGTGTTGTGCCAACTCTAATGGTGTGACTAAAAATAGGTGGCGTTACCTAATACTGACACCTTGACTGACACTTTTCATCTTAGATTAATATTCGTCATATGTCTTGCAGTTGGTGGCCTTACTTGACAGTGACTCTGATCTGACACTGATGTTCCAACCTTATGCTACCAATGTGACCTGTTATTGGCAAAATGACCAGACATGGTCGGTCTGATATGACCTGATCACCATAGCTTAATATTGGTGATGTGTCCTTGCAACCTCATCTGACATTATTTGTTATAAATTATGCTAATAGGGTGACTTCACATTAATACTGTAAGTTGACAGTGATGGTGTAACATTACAGTGATGGCAAGACCTGATTCTTAATAGTGTAACATGACCTTGAGAGCATGGTCAGACAGTAATAGTAAGTGTGAGCTGATGTTACCAGCATGATCTCTCATTGACAACATGGCTGAATATTATCAATACTATCAGCATGACCTAGTAGTAACTGCACCACCTTATATCAAGAAAATGACACAACACTGATGGCATGACCTGATGAGACTGAGATTGTAGCTAGACAGTCACAAACAACCTGGCAGTGATATCAGAATCCAGTAGTAACAGTGCAACCTGAAACTAAGGGGCTTGACTTAAGACTCAGTTGGAAGATGGTGCGACGGTGGCGCTGCTTCCAATTGTTGACATCAATTGTGTTTTTGAGCCTGTGTGTGGCTGTGTACTTCAACCTGGAGCCTCCTGACACTGGTATGCAGGTAAATGACAATAAAGTCTATTTTTTTCAGGGAATATATTTGGTGCATGATGCATCTTAATGTTAGTCACATACATATTTAAGTTACACATGTGTCTAGTGCATGATGTGGTTTGTCTTTTGTTACAGAAAAGTATGTTAGTTTCTTACTTTTTACGCACATGTTGAATATTTGATGTAACTTATCACCGGCTAGAAACACATTTAGATCAGGCTGTATCCTGCTGCAAAATACCTGATGTATATGGCATCTTTTGTAGATCAATCTGAAACATGTTAGAAATAATATTTGATGTATGATGCAGATGCATTCTGTGTTACAGACTTATTTAGTTCATGTCATATTGTTTATCAGCTTATGAAGCATGTGATTAGATTATAAGTTTATCTCTAACTACAGTTATGTTTAAGCAGTAATTTTTCTTACTTGCAAAATTAATTTGTCATAAAGTGACATTTTCAGTTGTTATAGACAAACATGTTTATTTACCGGAGATGATCACATGATAGAATTAGATTTTGTACCACCCCTGGGTATTCTCATCCAATCCCTCTGAACCATGATAACCCCAGCTAATTTCTTGACCATTAGTGAACCTGATCAACTTATAGTCTACTTGAACACAAAACCCCTGATGACTCCTTTAACTTCTTATAACCCCCATCTAACTTCCTGATCTTTGGTACCTCATCTCCTGACTGTAGGTGATTTAATATATCCCTATACTATTGATGACCTTATATAGTCACTGGAACCCTTATGTAACCAATTGATTCTTATTTTTACTGACCGTATCTAACCCTCCATCTTCCCTCATCATGATTATCTAGGCACCTAATTCTTGAGGAGCCTAGTAATCCATATCTAGCCTGTGTCCTCATGAACCTGATAATTGCATCTAGCTCTTACCTTTGGTGATTCCATTAAGCTTTCTGCCCGGTAATAAACTCTTGAGTTTGATGAGCTCCTATAACCTCACATAAATGCGTAGGTTCACCTTGTTTCTAGCAGTGTTATGTAACTACACTTTACTCCTAGTGACCCCATTGACTACTTTGACCTGCTAATCCCATCCCCCATCACTTAATGGCTTCATTTCCCTGAATCTTGTTAAACTGATTTAACCCTCCTGAATCATGATGATCCCATTTATAAGACCATTGGTGACCCAACCAAGCCCCCAAACTCCTTGTGACTCCATGTCTGGGACACATGTCATCCTTCTTGCTTTCCCTATCTATTTTATGGTGGCTTCGTATTGCTCCCTGACCTTCAGTGATCCATCGTAAAACCCAGACCCACGATTGACCTCATTTATGCTCCCACAACTTGGGATGATAACATCTAATTTGCTGAGTTCTCATGAGCTCTCCAGACCCTAATTTGCTGAGTTCTCATGAGCTCTCCAGACCCCTCATAACTTCATGCAGCTAATTTACTTAATGGTAACTCCATATAAACTCCCTGACCTTAATGATTCCTTTTAGCTCCAATGAGCAACCCCTAGTAGCTCATGGTGACCCTGTATAGCCCATTGACCCATGGTAACCCTATTGTATAGTCCATTGACCCATGGTGATTCCATGTAGCCTACCCTGAGCCCTTGTAACCCCATTTATTCCCCTTTGCTTCTGGTAACCCTACATAATGCCGTAATCACCAACATTCAGTGATCCAGTCAGATCTCTTAACCCAGTGGCAACTCTAATCCTTGTTAACCTATCTAGCTTCCTGATCTCTTGTGAACCATCTTAGCCACTATACCCTTCATGATTATGTTTGGTTCCCTGACCTTCAGTGACCCATCTAGTCAGTTGACCTGTGGTGATTACACTTAGCATCCTGATCATGGCTGTCCTCATATATCCCCCTAATCCTTTGGTAACTCCATCCACCCGCATCCTGATCATGGCTGTCCTCATATATTCCCCTAATCCTTTGGTAACTCCATCCAGCCCTCCAACCCATTGATGCCCATCTAGCCTGCCGACCCTAGCTAATTTGCCTAGCCTCCTGATCCTTAGTAATCCTCTATATCTAACTCTCTGACATCTGGTGATTTTTTTTTTTGTAATGCCTGATGACCCATATAGCTTCCTAATCCCAGATGTTCCCATCTAACTCCTGATCCTTGGTAACTACATTTAGTCCCCTTGACCTCTGTATATCCCAAAGGTTGAAGAGGCAGCACTGCCAGCCAGGTGGGTGCCAAGAGAGCAGGTGACATCCCGCCTTGCCCATCGACGCCACCACCTTAATCAGGTAACTCTCGTAGAGATTTTTGTGTTGATAAGAGTCTTGCTTTCATATCTTGAACATGTGTACTTACTCAGTACAGTATTTTGAATAATGAATAATATTGTTTTAACTTGGAAAATATCAGGAATAATTCAACAGGGAAAATGTATGTGTAGTAGTCAAACAGGAGTGGTACAAGTTCCACTGATAAAAGGTCAATGTAATGGGTAGTTGGTTGTGTGATTTTTCCCATTAGTGCACTCCTGGTGAGGTTCTATAGTTTGAAAATATTAAACTCTTGTACTGTTTGTGCACTTGGCAGGCTTGGAGTAACAGTTGATCAAACAAAAGACATATCATGGGAACAGACATAGAGACTTGTGTATAAGGCTTCTGTCTTGTCATTGTTTAACTGTGTCTTGGCAGCCCTTTAGATAAATGATTATTGTCAGTATATCTAGAAATAAGGATGAAATGTTTCCTGCACTGGGAAGTAAAGGCACAGGTTCATGGAATAGGTGAAATTTTGGTTCAGTGTAAGACTAGATTTTCATTAGGTAATGGATGAAAGAATGTTAATGTTAAAATGGACAAAGAGAGTAATAAGATTTATGAATTAGAGCCATTTAAGGGCATGATGGCCTTCTCTGGGTTGGATGACGATTTCAATGGCATCTATGTTTGACGAGGCCACACTTCCTTTGATTTTACTAGGGATCACCATGTGTAAGAGTAAGTTGGGCACTCAGGCATAGATTATGTTATGTAGTCTGTCCAGTAAGATTGCAAGAACAAGATCAACCAGAACTAGACCCTGATCACTAAGGTGCTGCAGAAGGACATAAACTGTAAGAGGCTTAGGTCCCCTCCTGGAATTTAAAAGATGGATGATCTACTTAGATGACTGGATTAATGCGGGTAAGCTTGCATTCACAGATTAAGTAGACTGCTTTTGGCCATTCTTAGATAAGAGGGGCAAGAGTCATGGAAAGAGTTATGTTGTTTAATCACCTGCCTTTTGATGCATGGTCTGCATATTGAGAAGTTGTACTCCTTGGATGCAGATTCATTTGTTAGTGGCAACATGAAATATAATTGCAAAGAGTGGGAGAAGGGAGGGGGGAAAAATCCTGAAACTGTTTTTTCTGACAGTGGAACCACTTTTATTGGAGGGAAGAAGGAGTTGAAGGATGCTATCTAGAGGTGAAATGACAATCATGAGACAAAGGAACATGTATTTTTTGAGGCAAATTGACAGGATATTTAACCTACCAACTGCTTCTTATATGGGAATTATCAAGGAAAGGCAGAGTATGACAGTACATACGGTTCTTAATGTTGTTTCAAGGATCAAGTTTTTGATGATACGTGTCTAGATGTGGTACTTTGTAAATCAGAGGCCATTGTAAAGAACCAGCCACTAACCTTTGTATTGGATGATCCAAGAGATTGAGGCATTCACTCTGAGTCCTTTGCTTTTGCAACACCAAAGGCTCTTGGCCTCATGGGGGGAGTTCTCCAGAGATGTTGAAGGCATGCTCAGTATGTTGCAGAGCAGTTTTGAAAATGAGTTAGAGGGTATTTTTGGAAGGCAGGTCAAGTGAAGACAGAGGATTTCATAATGGTCAGTTTGACAGAGGATTTCATAATGGTCAGTTTTTAGGCTTGAATAATGTCTTCTGACTGTTTGCATACAGCTAGCTTTGCTCTGTCAGTACATCATAATTTTTTTGTTGCCTTACTATGATTATTTATTTGCTTATAATAAATGTTAATTGTGCAAGTATTAAACCTCTGATACTGCCTTCAGCAGGTATGTTTAAGTGTTACTTGTCTAAGTTGTATAAATGTATTGACATATCACCACAACCAGGTGGGGAAGGAGGTTAGCAGTTGGGGGCTGGACAGAGGGGTCTTTTGGGCTGACGAAGGTAGCTTCACTTCATGGCTAGAAATTGGAGGCAAGCTTTCAGTGTAAGTGCTCTTTGCTGCTTAGCATTTTTGAAGTATTATAGCATGAGTCAACTTCAACTGTAAACAAGGGAATATAAATGCAAATTAATCCATACAGCAACAGACCACTGGGTCCCATTGAGGCTGTTTGTGATAGTGGAAGATATCAGAAACTCACAGATTAGTGTAGTAAA
>JAUTYZ010157620.1:0-17231 GCA_032273725.1 Panulirus interruptus
TGTAGGTGGGAGAGTATTGTGCAAGTATCCTGTTATTTTCCACGTGGCCCAGTGTAAACAAATGTGTGTTATTGTGATGTCCATGGCCCAGTCTTATTAGTATTGTTACCATATCAGCAGCTCTTGTTATCAGTCCAGTCTTCTGTTGAGTCATTACTGTCTCGGCTTGAGCACAAAACTATGACACATACGTACGTATGATAGTGGTTTGGCCATTGACCTGACCCGTATGGTAATGTGCTCCGTTCATTATGTAAAGCACACACACACACACACACACACACTCACAGAGTATATCTGTCACTCTGTCCATCTAGATGAACTTCACCCAAATGCTTATCCAGATTGTGGAAACATCCAGCTCAACCCCAATCGTAAGTTCTTGTATGATTAGTTAATCAATAACTATCATGACCTCCCAGTTTTGTAATATCTGTAACACCTCAGCTGTGTATCTTCAGCCGAATTGCTGCCTAATTCCAATAAACCGTTATTTACTTATTTATTTACACACACACACACACACACACACACACACACACACATCTGGTGTACTGGTTAGCAACAGTGACCATAAGCCAGCATGGGCCCGACTGAGGTCGGGTGCAGTTGGGTTCGAATCTTGGGCGCGGCAGTCAGCCGACAGCGAATTGCAGTTGTTCATCATCCCCTCGGGGTTGGTCGATCCAACTGTAGGACAGAACGGTAAAATAAAAAAAAAGTGTAGAGCGTGATTAAACTAGTGATCTTCAGTGATGTAAGTTAGGTAGATACCAGGGAAGTAGTTTGGAAGGAAGGTGCGGTGGAGAAGCTTATGTCGAAGCTGAACTTTCTGCTTGAAGTATAACAACAGGTATGGTTTACGGTGCCACATCAGGTTCTAAACGGCATCTTGACAACACACAGGAATACTTTAACTGGGAAGAATTCAATCATATTGTATTTAAAGATGGTATATATTGTATAATGCCTCACGGGAGAGGGACTGGGGCAAGGTGGGAGGTCAGAGGCGGGGTGAAGGTTGCCTGGAGAGGGGGAGGAGGAGGGCAGATAGTGAAGTCACGGGGAAGGGGAGGAAGGCATGTAGTGGTGTCAGGGGAAGGAGGAAGGGCGGGTAATGTTGTCCTGGGGACGGGAGAGAAGGTCAGATAGTAATGTTTGGGGACTGGAGACGGGAAAAACAATGTGTTAGAGGGAAGAGGAGGAGGGCAGGTAGTGTTGTCTGGAGGAAGGGGAGGAGGGCAGATAGTGTTGTCTGGGGACGGGGGAGGGGGAAGGTATTGTTGTTAAGAGAGAGGGAGGAGGGCAGGTAGTGGTGTCAAGGGCGGGAAGGTGGGTAGGTAGTGTCGTCAGGGGGCGGGGGAGTAGGGCAGATAGTAGTGTCAAAGGTAGGGGAAGGAGGGCAGCATTGTTGTCATGGGGTGGTGGGGAGCACAGGTGGTGGTGGTGTAAGGGATTAGGTTGTATAGTGGTATCAGGCGGCGTAGGAGGGAGGACAGGTTGTGATGTCAGGGTGTTGGGGAGAAGGCTGGTAGTGATGTCAGGAGGCGGGGAAGGAGGGAATTTAGCGTTACCAAGGGGCAGGGGTGAACTAGATGACGGTGTCAGGGGTGGGACAGGGTGCAGATGACGGTGTCAGGGGCGGAGCAGGGATAGACCAGATGACGGTTTAAAGGGGTATTATGGGTGAGAGTGCATTAGACTCACCCTGGGCTGGGGGCGTTGCGTGTCCTCCGCCAGGTTGACGCTGGAGGACGACATCCACAGGTATACCACCGTCTTGTGTAGAGGCATCCTCACACCCGTCCGCCGTGAACGCCTGCTAAACAGTTAACACTGATCACCTCAAGTCTGCTGAGAGGTCTGGGTCTACTTACGGTTGATAACTATACACTTGGCCAAAGAACAGCAATGTAAGAAAGGGATAAAGCGATTATCTAAGCCAGGTGCTGGTCACTTATCCCTTTTCACTGCTGTTGCTGAAAAAAAAATTGCCATATACTGAGTACGGAGAATGGAGTTTTCAACACTGCGGTAAAACGAAAGTTATTTGGACGTCATTTGATGCGCGTCATCATCGCGTCACATTCACTGAGAACAAGAAAAACTTCGATTTTAATACACATCAGACTCCCTGAGTTTTCAGCACTGAAGCTGAACTTGCTCTTTCTTCGCTACTTCAGCATAAATCATACCATAGATTACATGAACAGATACTCTGCTTTCCACGTTCTTAAAAAAAAAAGGGTATGGTATGGGTTTAAGTTAGACACAGGCTTGGTTCCTACGGAAGATGATGGCAGAATAAATCGGCATAACGCACTTTAAGCTATAACAACACGTGTGGCGTGATGACAATAACGGTAGAGTGAGTGATCCTGGAGGTGCGACTTGCAACCACTGCATCTGACTGAGGACGAGGATGTGAGTGTCGGGAGTGCTCGGGTGTCGTGAATACACCACCGCCCTCACAGTCGTCACGGCCTCGCCCAATGAACTCTCAGACCTGCCTCAGTCACAGTACACCTACACTTCCGTCCTCATCACAGTCACTGCACATCCCTGACCCAGCACACTATACCCTTTAACTTGCACACTCAGAGCTCACCTTATCCAGTTTAGGTGTACCTAAAGGGTCACTCTGCACTTAGTAGATTCACAGCCCTCATACTCAACTCCAGCTACTGCATCTGTTTTTATCCCCACCCAAAATATCGCCACATCCACACCTCACTCTCGGTACACTCTAAGAACAGCCTACGCCCAGTACAGTCACTGCTGAAGTTAACAAGTTCGACCCTTTGGTGCAACGGCTTGACATTGACCTGACTCAAGCCTTTTAACGTCGTTGTTAAAGGCTGTAGTGTTGTGCGCAAGGGGTTAACTTATAACTGAGACATTTCATTTGGCTGGCATCAGACGTATATTATCATTATTTTACTAATTTCATTTATCTTTTAAATTTCCTGTAGGACTTTGGAATACACGGTGATCTTAACGGTGCTACAAATATAGGGTAACAGGAAAGATACGGCAAGACGTTTGTCACACTTCCTGTTTTAGAACGAAGAGAGGAGACCGTTAACTGTGGCCTGTTACGTGTCTGTCAGGAAAGGAGCATGGACAAATTACCATGGCAATTGTTATGTAGATGGGATTCACAGATGGGACCGTTGGTGGTGGTGGGGGGGGGGGGGGTTGAAAGAGTTTGTGTTTGTGCTTATGACTTCATTATACTTCTTGGATCAGTAAAATATATTGTGTTTCGAAATGTATCTCACAAATATAGATTCATTCTCAGACCATGTCGCCTTGAATTATTAACATAACCTAACTTATCTAACTATTCTCGTATGAGACAAAATTTTGAGCACGCGCGGTGTGATTTTCAGAGGGTAAAATTGGAAAGATTAGGGTGGAATAACGATATTAAGGTTACAGTTATCTTAGTGAAGGAGAATTCGTTGATTAACATGCACGTTGCCTCGTAAATTTGTGTTGTGAAGGAATGACGTGGAGGGAGTGTGAAGTTGGCGTTGGCGTAGCGGGAGGAAGTTGGCTAATCTATTGTTATACCGCCGACACCCACATCACAAGAGAAAGTCTCCTTCCATTATCGTTTATCAAAATTAAGTCTATATATTTCAGACCACAGTCAATGTCTCTTGGAGATCTAGTTTGTCTTAAAGTTTTTGGTTTAGTTTGTTAGTCTACTTCGTGTGTCCTTACCTATGATACATTGTAGAAGCAAAAATATACTGTATTGTAAACTTTGTTGCATTTATTTGTTTTCGTATAATCTACGAGTATCGTGATATGGTTTTATATATTAACTCGAAGAGTATTACTGATAGGCTTATCTCGTTCATTTTTTCAAAGAAAAACTTGATGGTAAATTTATTCTATTTTACCTGTTTGAACCTGAATGTACCATAACGGCATAATGATATATTTGTCTTGTCGCTCGACAAAAGATTATACCTATACTTAATGTGAATCAGTGTAATCAAGATATCGATACCTTGAACTGTTCTTTCTTTTCAGTGAATTTAGTATTCTTGGTGGAGGATTTGGTCCGTGTCACCGGGAAGTCGATGATAATTTGCTTGACTTAGTTTTAGGAAACAGACCTTGCTCTTATGGTAGTTTATATTTTGGAAGGAATCTGTTGGCCGCGGTAGTTATTCTTAAAGTAGCGGTCTTTTTTCCCTTTACCTTTAAACTGCGGAAAAGGCTTTGCCTACATCTATATTTCCACTTGTCCATGCTGTATAGGGACTTTTCCAAATGTATTCAACGTTAGCTTCATCTTCGCTCTTCGTCATTTAACTAATAACCCCTTATGCGTCTCCAGCTTTTTCATTTTTAAGTTGCAGTATTGCTGTTCTCACTTCTATCTTTGAGATATCCTCCTCTTCCTCCCCAGTACTTGAGTCTTGTTTTACCAATACTCGCAACTGTTGTGCCATCATCCCCAGTCAAGTAATATGTTCTATTTCCATGGATATTTATTCATGCTTTTTTCAGACCCTCATTTCCTTTCCTTTTATTCATATGGATAAATCTATTCTACATGCTTTGTCTTTTAAACATTGCTGTTTCCAGTGTATGGTAGCTTTTCCCATCAAACTCTTTATCTCGTCAACCAAATTTCTAAGATTTTCATTCCACCACATTGTTCCTTCCTTCCCACAAGTTGTTTATACGGTACTACACATTTTGTGGCAACCTTTGTACTTCTACATCATTTCATCCTCACTTTCCAATACTTCATTGATATTTCTCAGCCTTCTTCATTTTTTTTATTACGTTTTTCATTTTCATTCATAAAACAGCTAACCCTTAACACAGTAGCTCAAGAAAGAATTTGGACAGTAAATCCGTTGAAGTTACTCTGAAAATGAATGCTGAATAGCTTTTGCTTAGTTTTGAACATTTCCAGAATATTTTTTTGAAAACCCTCGACTAGTGCAATCTAATATAGTGTGAACTAGATGGGTTTTGTTGTCCTTGTATTTTACCTCATATTGTGCAAGTGTTTACAAGTTATTTTTTATCCTTTGTTTTTATGAATGTGATCACTTCTCTCATAGTTCTTTAGAGGGCTTGTTTACATATAGTTACACAGTATGATATTACAGTAATTTCTTATTACTGTTGATGTTATAAGACCAGACAAATGGGATTTTTTTATACCTAATTGCCTTTCCTACTGTAGCAAGGTAGTATCAGGGACATGTGAACTATCGTGCATAGTGTACTGAAAGCAGAACCTACCATCCACAGATCTTTGCTGGTGATGCAAAAATTTTGAATAGATGACATTTAGTACAGTTTATCATATTTCTTTTATACAGCTTTCACCCTTTGTAATGCTTGTGTTTTCTGTTTCTCAGGTATGCCACTGTGGATAACTTACTTGAACTTTGGGAATCCCTGAGCATTAGTAATGGAGCAAGCCTTTTGAGAGAAATGGGCTTACCTCATCGTCGACATGAACGTGTCTCCCTTGGTGATCTTTCTTCGGCTATGGAGGAAGAGGGGCAAATTACAGAGGATCAGAGTTCAAGTACAAGTGTTACCCCTCTCCAAATGGCTGTTCTTACTTATCTTCATGAGATCAAATTCCTTCGGTCAGTATTTTGGGTGTACTGCTTGATGTAATGGTCAAGATTGTGCCATGATTTTGAAAATTTAATTTTGAAATCTGATGAGTTGAAAGATTGTCATTTCTTTGCACAAAGCACAGTATTTATCTTTCTAAATAATAGTGTTCTCACTTCCTAGCTAATCAAAAGCTTGTGCTTGGCTTGAAAATGAATGAAGACTCATATGGATATGAGTACAGAGCTCAGAATTGTGTTTCTCTTCCATACAAGTTTTTTTGCACACTCCATTGTTGAATATTTTTCCATTCTCCAAAACCCTATATGATTCTGAAAGAAACCACAGGATTTTGATTGAAAATTTATATATTCTAATATGTACATAAACATATAAGTGTGTCATTTATGGATTTGTTACTGGCTTTGTACAATAACTCTAGTGAAGAGGTAGCCATTTCATTAAAGATTATTCACCCTTGAAGATTTGTTGATGGTTCTGTAAAACTACTTTTTTTGATTATTCACTCCATTATCTTCCAGCTGAAGTAAAGCGGTTGATATCCTTTTAAAGATGCAATGTTAAGTATGAATTCTCTGATATGATACTTTCCTCTTCATATTCCAGGTGTTCCTTGGACTCTGCACAGGCTGAAAGGAACAAGCTTCGGTTTGACTTAAATGAAGCCAACCAGCGGCTGACCTTGTTGGCTCAAGAGCTAGATGAACATAATGCTCATATGGAAGCCTCATCACAGTATCAGATACAGTGAGTTTTTGAATTCATAGGAGATTTTTAAGTTTAAGTTTAATTTTTGGAGAACATTATTTATCCCTTTATAAATAGAACTTTAACACATCATTTCTTGATGAGAGAGATCTCTTACTTTTCTTTCTTGTGCTGTTTCTTTGAACATGTGTAACTAGTGGGCTCATGCTTTAGATCCCAGGACTCAGAGTTAGAAAAGAGAAAAAGGTTTGTGGTGGTTAGTATTTGAATTTCAGTTCAGGAAAGAGAAATAAAAATAGCCATGATTTCCAAATGGTGCTCTGTAATCTGATGATTTTCATTAAGAGATTCATTTTAATGTCAGAATTTGCCTGTATTAGTGTATTTTGCAAAAGGAATGTAGGCCTTCAAGATAGAATCTAGCAATGCTTTGTTGTTAGCTTAATTGAAGTTTGAACCATCATCAAAGTGGAGTTTTATTTTTAAGTGAAATGATTTTGCCATGGAAAGCTATGTGATATTTAAAAAAAAATATTGATTTTGGTTGAGGATTTTTTCAGTAAAAGGAGAGAGCACCTGCCTACAGTTACCTGTAACAAGATTTTTGCCGTGAGGCATTGCTAGCACATTGTGCTCACTTAAGTATGCTACTCATTATACATTACTGTTATCTTCAGTTTATCTAGAACATTTTTGGCCATTTGTCAAGCTTTGATTTATTCTTGATATATATTTTGAAGACCAGATTAATGAACTCACATTATCCAGTCAGGTAATATTGTAAGTTGTGCGATGAAAATGTTCGCTGTATATATATAAAAATCAAGTGGGCAGAGTGTACAATAGGGTTGACAGGTTGTTTTTTGGAAGGTGCTACACCTATAGGGATGCTGGAATTTACAAAAATGCATTGAGGAAATTGTACTGGGGGTGGGGGCATGGGAGAAAAGTGACCTTTAGAAGTTTGACAGATAGTTGTACCTAATATTAAGAAAGGGTCTGGGTTGGATTGGATTTCTTAGTCACCCCTTTCAAGGAGAAATATAAGACAACCCCAGACTCAACTTTTAAATCAATAAGCAAAGGAAATGTTAAGAAAAAAGGTAAGGGAACCAGTTAGAAGACCAATTTTTTTTATCAACACCCTCTTTCAAGTCATAATAAAGGACTTAAGCAATAAAAAGGGTGATTCTGGATCTGTTCTTGTGAAATACCTACATCAGAAAGTGCAGATTCAAGATGAGTACTGTACAGAACATTCATCAGTCCTTATTATTAGATTATTAGAGAATCAGTTTGAACAAAGAATGCTTACTAGTACATTCTGGTTCATCCTAGAATGAGAAAGTTTTGGGCCTTCAACATAAGAAACCAAACTTTCCAAACTTTGATGACCCTCGGGTTGTGCATATCCCCACAGGGTTTTACAAGACTCGTAGCAACTCTCCTTCTAAAATTATCTTTCCAAAGTCATGGCTCTAGACTACCATTGTGATTTCTGGTAATTTCAAAATCAAAAGTGAAATGTGTCAGATAAGGATTATGAGTAGAATACCTTTTGAGATGCAGGTCCTATCATCGACCTGGAAAAGTCTGGCTTGTTTCCCAGTCAGAATTGTACCTGGCTTACAATTGCTAGATGCACTCAGACAGCTTCTATCTTTCACCCATAGGACAAAGCTTCATACTGTGCAAATGGTTCCTAAACAGTTCAGTCTTAGTCCATGGTGTCTTGTTGCCAGTTAGAACACCTTCTGGGAAAGTTCAGGTTTGCGACTCAGCGTGTGGTAGTAAGAAGAATATTTATAAGAGAGCTGAAGAGGGTTTACTGAAATGGTTTGGACATGTGGAGACAGTAAGTAATGAGAGGCTGACTTAAAGGATGTACATGTTGGAAGTGGAAGGAACAAGGAGAAGTGGGAAACAGAGGAGTATGTGGAAGGATAGAGTGAAAGATGCTTTGAGTGATTGGGCCTGAACATGCAGGAGGGTTTAAGGGGTGCAAGGTGTAGAGTGAATTAAAGCAATGTGGTATACAGGCTGTGACATGCTGTCAGTGGGCTGAACCAGTGCTTATAAAGCAGTCAAGGGAAACCAGACAAGGGTCTGTGGGGCTTGGCTGGGGATAGGGGGGCTCTGGTTTTGGTGCATTATAAATGACAGCTAAAGAGTGGCTGTGAGCAAATAAGGCCATTTTTTTGTCTGTTCCTGACAGTATTTCATTCTGCAGGAAACAGTGAACAGGGATAAAAAAAAAATTATAACCTAATTGCCTATCCTGCTTTAGCAAGGTAACATCAGGAATAGTTGAACAAAGTCTTCTTTGCACATATTCACTTTCTAGCTATAATGTGTAATGTACTGAAACCAGTGCCTACCTTCCATGACCAAGCTCCATAGACTTCTCCATGGATTACCTTGAACTGCTTCATGTGCAATAGTTCAGCCAATTGACAGGATACTGCCCCTGTATAGCACATTGATTCAATTTATTCTATCTCCTGCACATCTCTCACCCTCCTGAATGTTCAGGCCCCGATACTCCAGAGTCTTCTTCCCGTCTTCCTTCCATCTCCTCAAAATAAAGCATGCAGTTAAAAGCAGAATATATGCAGGGAAAATACGTACAATAGAGACATCAGGGTTACATGAAGGAGAGAGGGTGTCAATTAGACAGTCGGTGGACAAACATTAAAAGCTGATTAATAAGTTCACAATGGTTGGAACAGTGCTGTACTTCTAGCAGTCTATATGAGCTTGGTTGGTCTCAGTGCATTTGCATTGCCAAGCTGCAGCTGAGGGATGATATATCTCTGTTGGAAGAAGGTAACAGTGATGAGGATGGTGCAGTATCTTCCTGAATTGTTAGAAAAGGTCCTGGTGATGGTTGGAGAAAATTGAAAGGACCAGTATATTTAGCAACTTGTGATATGCAATTTGACAGGGACAGGATGATCTTGCATGCCCTTTTCTGCATCTTTTCTGGTAGCGTCTATTTTGTGGTGGATAGGAAGGAAGGCTATCTAGGGAAGGTGTAGGTGAGTTCGAAAAGGGTTTGTTTGTGTGTATGCATGTGTTATTACTCCATTTTCTTGTTGATTTTTTTAGGTCTCCAAGACTGTTATAAAATGATCTGTGTGTTTGGAAAGTTATTTTGACATTTCTTTATCACAGAGAATTAGAAAGACAGTATCGTGATCAGCTGAGAGAGTTGCAAGAGGCTGTGACCCATGAGCGGGAATCAGCACGAGAACAGATATCTGTTGTAACTCGGGAAATGCAAGCACAAAACAGCCAACTGCAACAAGAAGAATCTAGATTAAAGGCGAAATTGTCCTCACTTTATGCTGTAAGTCTTCTTTACCAATCATTGATGCAAACTGGGTTAATATTGAAGTTTGAAATTTTGACTTTTTCATGATCCAAGACCATCTGTTTGAATGAGAAATATTCTTAAGAAATTGATTAAAATCCTTGCTTTTTTGTATCCGTTGTGAAGGCTTATTTTTAGAATTATAGACTTTAAAGTTTAAATGTCCACGGCTGAAAACTTATAATGTGGTTGTAGGTGTACCGAGAGCAGAATTTTTTCTGTGCCTCCAAAGTGATGGAAGAGGCCTGTATAGGCTACTAATGATACAGTAAGTCAGGTGGATATTTAAACAGGCACGGAAAGTTAAAACATTAACTGATGTCTGCCAATTTCCCAAGAGATCATCCGTTCATGTTGGCTGTCATGTAAGGGTTAAATATCCACCTGACTTATTATACCATTATTAGCCTATAGAGGCCTCTTTGAAGGCACAGGAAAAATTCTGCTCTCCGGGATTACAGCTGAGATGTTGAAGTATGGAGGAAAAAGTGTGATAGAGTGGGTGCATTTGATGTGTAATCTTGCATGGAAGCAGAAGGTTGTGCCTGAGGATTGGGTGAAAGCTATTGTTGTTCCTTTATTCAAAGTAAAAGATGTTAAGGAATTATATGTATCAGTTGTAGGGAAGTAAGTCTAAGTATACCAGGAAAAGTGTATGCGAGAGTTTTGATTGATAGAGTGATGGAAGTGATTGAATGCAGAATAAGTGAGGAGCAAGGGGGTTTTAGGAAAGGTAGGGATATGTGGATCAAAGTTTTGCTGTGAGAATGACTATGGAAAAGTATCTAGGGAAAGGTAAGAAGATGCATGCAGCTTAAATGGATCTGGAGTTAAGGGGACAACTGTTGGGTGGTGTTAAAGCCTTCTATAGAGGAGCATGCAGATGCATGTAGGAGTTGATGGAGAGTTGAGTGCAAGCTTTGGTATACATGTGGGTTTGAGACAAGGCTGTGTGATGTCACCATGGCTGTTTAACATATATATGGATGGAGGGATAAGAGAGGTTAAAGCTAAACTAGGGAAAGGAATGCAGAGATGGAGTGTGGTGGTGAGGTAGGGTGGCAAGTGACAAGCCTTTATGTGGATGATACTGTATTGTTTGCTGCGAGTAAGGTGAGTTGCAGAATGTTGTAAGTGTGTTTTATGATGTGTGCAAGCAAAGGCAATTGAAGGTAAATGCGAGTAGAAGTAAAGTAATGGTGTTTGAAAGGAAAGAGAGTGAAAGTATAGCTTTTGCAAAGGCCTATAGTGTGAGAGAAGAAAGAGTGCTAAACTGTGTTATAGATATGGGAGGGAGAAAGACTGGAAGAGGTGACATAATTAAAGTATTTGGGAGCTATCTTGGGTAAGTTTGATGATATGGAAGGAGAGATAAGGGAGAGAGAAGTACAGGGTAAAGGAGTCATTGGCTCCCTTAACAGAATAATGAAGGGTAGATGTGTAAGTATGGAAGTGAAGAAAGGATAAGGGACAGCATAGTCCACCCAACCATGACCTATGCAGCTGAAACATGAAAATGGGATGAGTCACAAAGGTCAAGAATCCAGGCTGCAGAAATGAGTTATTTGAGAGGAGCATGTGGTATGACTAGATGGAGTGAAGAAAGTAATGAGAAGGTGTATGAGAGATTCGGTATTGCAGAGAATGCAAAGGGAATGAATTATGGAGAGTTAGAGTGGGTGAAATGTAATACTTTGAGGTGGTTTGGGCAAGTGGAAAGAATGCAATAAGGACACTGTCTGATAGTATGATGAAAGGGTTTGGCACGAGAGGAAGACCACCTGTGACATGGAGAAATAGAGTAGATAAAAACTGGAGGGAGAGAAATGGAGGAAGAATGCATGGAATGGTGTATGCAATGGAGGCATGTAAGGACAGGGATAAAAGAAGACTCTTTTGCTATGGCCACCCCCTTGATGCAAGTTCCTGGAGGGAGCAGGCATCAGAGAAAAAGATAGATAGGTAGAAGTATCACTCAGACAGCAGTGTGTAGTATATGTGTGTATACTGTAATAATTCTACATAACATGGCTACCCCTTTGATGAGAGTTCCTAGAGGGAATAGGCATTAGAGAAGTAGATAGATAGATAGAAGTATCATTCAGACAGCAGTGTGTAGTGTATCATACAGTGTGCATACTATAATAATTCTACATAAATTCATGTTATTCAGTGAAAGAAATGAATAGCATTAAATAAACACACAGGATCTCCATGAACTTCCCTCTCATTTCAAGTAGAGGAAGGATTGCCTTTAATGTAACAGCCACAAACTATTCTCCCATTCATTTCTAGTGTGCGCAGTGTAATATTTCTAAACCTATTCATGTTATTCACCATCGGTGCTGTACCTGTGTAAGAAATAAGAGTTAAAGTGTGATACAAGGTTCAAGGCAAATAATGGAACTTGATCCCCATGTACTTCCCTCTCATCTTCTGCTGTCATGTGTGTCAACAACACTCCCTCCTCTCACTTACCCTGCTCAGCACTCCACCAGGCCAACACAAGGATAGTTATACTGAACTACTATCTGTGTAGTTTCTTTTACTTATGCATGCCAATCCACCAATTCATAAAAAAAAAAAATTAAACACATAGTAATGTGATTCTTTGCCAATCCTGCCATACAGAGGTTGGTAAAAAATGCCTGGGACTTTCATGTCATATTTTTACCTATTTACAAAAATATTAAAGCAATGGGAAGGCAAATTTCATCCTCACTGGTTGAGATGATGGGGGAATGACCCTAAAGCAAAAGCAAACACTTCCTTACTACAAAAGATAAGGCAATCACAAAAAGGATATGATACTGATGACATACATACTTTTAAGTGCCTCACACTGTCGCTTAATAACTGGAGGTGTCAAGTGAAGGAAATTAGGTATTTTCATAAGTTCAGCATTGCCCCACTTGTCTGGTGTAGGCTTTCCACTTGCCGGGTAACCCTGACGGACAGGGAGAGGTACTGTTGCTGGGTGAAAAGTTCGTGCAGTAGGCCAAACATTTCCCCAGTCTTGATCAATTTTTTGGCTTTTATATCTGCAAATAATTGAAGTACACATAACTCTATCTGTCAGTTATATCTAAACAAATTCATTTCTTTTACCATTTAGCATAGTTCATTTCATAAGCATGTCGGTGAAACGTCTAAAAGATTACAGATTATATATTTACCAAGAATAATGAAAAAAGGCCCTAAAATGTAAGGAACAAATATATGCTACAGTACACTATCCTGAAGCTTATAAAATTTGCTTCTCATGAATCCTACTTAAGGCTAAACCAATTTAATTTCTAAAGATTAAATTTGTAAAGTGAGATTATTATTTGACTGTTCCTGATTCTTCCTTGTTAATGGGAAAGGCAATTAGGTATGAAAGACAATCTATCATTATCAATGTTTCTTTTCTCCATACGATGCGAGGAATTAAATGCAAACAAGTATCTTTCTGGGGAGTTAAATTTTTGCAAAACCATGATCCCCAGTTCAAACTCTTCTGTTGGCCACAGCAAAAGAGTCTCCATAACTGATGAACTCCAATGCTGCTTCTTAGCCTTCTAGTGCCTCACCCTTAACCCTTAGCTACTGGCAGAGGGCAATTCTAGCACAGTGTTTCCACTGGCTCCTACCTAAAGTTCCTACCAACTAATTCTACCTTATGTGTCTACCTAATGTTCCTGCCTAATGTTCCAACCTGCTACTTCTACCTAATGCTCCCACCTAATGTTACTACCTACTACTTCTACCTAATGCTCCTGCCTAATGTTCCTACCTACTATCTATTGCTCTCACCATTTTGCCAAAAGGCAGGGATAGTGCAAAGCACTCGCTGCAGGAAAATCTAGAGTTATGAAGAATGAGTTGTGCGAGTTAAGTGTTGTCAAATGTTTTGTGTAACACGGAGAGGTCGTATGTTTGTGGATAGAATGCCAGCACTCCATGTATAGGTGAAGCAGAAAAGACAGCTACCTGGGTCAGAGGAGTGCAACTTGACAACCAATGAAGTGCTGACTTGCCATGCAGCCATCATTAACCCTCACTCACAAAAAATCTGTTATCATATAATTCATATTTTTTAATACTTGTTTGCCGTTTCCCATGATAGTGATGTAGTGCCAGGAACAGATGAAGAAAGGCTGCATTCACTTACATCCATTCTCTAGCTGTCATGTGCAATGCACCAAAACCACAACCCCACATCCAGAACCAGGCCCCATTGGCCTTTCCATGGTTTCCCTGGCTGCTTCACATACCCTGGTTCAGTCCACTGACATCATGTTGACCCCTGTATACCACATCACCCCAATTCACTATATCCCTTGAATGCCTTTCACCCTCCTGCATGTTCAGGCCCAGATCACTCAAACTCTTTTTCACCCCGTCTTTCCATCTCCAACTTGGTCTCCCCTTCTCCTTGTCCCCTCCATTTCCAACCCATACTGTCCATTTACAAAAAAAAATCATATCTTATTCCCAACTCCATGTTATATTGTGACAAGAGAAAGACTGCATGTTACTTTTTAGGCACTATACTTTCAATCTTAACCCACCTGGGTGGTAATATGTTGGGTGGTTTTATTACCCTGGCAGTTCTGCTGTCTTTCTTCTTGTATCCCAATTCCAATGTGCGGAACTCATCATCATCTGTAAAACGAAAAGTGAAAGGAAAATGGATTTAGGTCATACAGCAAATAGTCATACATCTGTAACAACATATTCTGAAAATGCTATTTGTTCTTAGAGGCTATAAATATAATTATTCACTCCCTCTCTGTTCATGTACATATATGAATGCACAATTACCTATTTCTGTCTACAAGGACACTTTTTAATCATTCTTTCCATCTCTTAATTTCACACATTTGTTAAAACAACATTTACACACTATTTGTTGCATTTACTTCCTACGCTGTTTACTACTCTAGCTGTAAACAAATTCTCTGAATACATATCTATTTCTTAATATCTTCCTCAGCTCCCCTATCTACAATCAGGCCCCTATATATCAATTTCTTAAGGAAGCATTTTGTATGCTGAAGTGGTATGAATTCTGAGGTTTTGTTTTCACCTGATAAATCAACATAAGGGGAGAGTGAAAATGTTGGAAGCACTTATGTAAAAATAGAAGTTTACGTCTTACTTTAACTCCCCTGACAATGTGTACGAGTCATTTAAAAGACTGTATGTACCTGAGCTACCCAGGGATTTGTTAACAGAATTCATGATGATAAACTAATACACTATACACTTGGAGCCTATACTGAAACAGTACCATGCAACTCCCTTACTATCCAACTGATGTGCCATTTTGGCTAAATGCTATGCATAATATTAATTCCAAGATCTTATTCAAGGGATGTTTCCATTAGCTCACTTCCTGCCTATGAGTATAAGAAATTTAGTGAGTTCTGGTCTTTTTCATGTTTATAAATTTACATAAATTTTAAGCAAATTTCACGAACCATTGTCTGAACAATGTTATATTCATCTATATCTTTTCGCTATTCCTTATATCTTGATATCTTGTATATAATTTAATTTAATTTACTTGTTCTCCAGCATTTGCTGGACCTAAGCAGTGCCAGATAAGAGAATATGCCATTTACAAATGTTTCACTCAATTCTTATTGAAAAAAGGTTTTGAGAACAAATTAATATTCTAAAGTTATGCATTTCTGTACCAATATATAATAAAAACAGCTTTAAACTACAATAAAAGTGTGAAGAAATGTACAAACCAATCAGCATTGGACTTGAAACTGGTGACCCTTCTGACATTTCAGTACGAACCATTCATCAAGTACTCTAATTTAAGTTTTGCTAGTTTTTCACCTAGTAAAAGCTTTTTCTGATTCTAATCCAGATAAAACTTTCCAGCATCAAGGACAGGCCAAAACATGCTGGATAAAATTGTATAGATATCAGTTAGTCCAATACTTATGTGCAGAAAGACATTATACCTATCTATATCTCTGATGCCCGTTCCCTTTCAGGAACTCCATCAAGGGGGTGGCCATGGCAAAAGAGTCTCCTAAACTGGTGAACAATGCTGCTTCTTAGCCTCTAGTGCCTCACCCTTACTAGGCCCTGGCAGAGGGCAAATCTAGCACAGTGTTTTCAGAGAATACTACCTAATGTTCCTACCAACTGCTTCTATCTAATGTGTCTACCTAATGTTCCTGCCTAATGTTCCAACCTACTAATTCTACTTGATGCTCCCATCCAATGTTTCTACGCACTGTTTCTACCTAATGCTCCTGTCTAATGTTCCTACCTTCTACTTCTATCTATTGCTCCTAATTTTGCCAAATGGCAGGACCAGTGCATAGTGCTCACCACAGGAAAATCTAGAGTTATGAAGAATGAGTTGTATGAGTTAAGTGTTGTCAAGTGTTATGTGTGACAAGGAGATATTGTATGTTTGTGGACAGAATGCCAGCAGGCCATGTGTGCGTGAGGAAGATATAAAAGTTTTCTGGTTAGCTGAAAGCCAAGTAATAAAGCTTTGCAGCTTTTCTGTACTGGAATGAACTATGATGACAACTACAACATCCCTTTCCTTCAGGGCAATGAAATGTACATGCAAATGTAACGCGGATGAAATCTTCCTAGAAATTCATCATCTGAGATACCAGTAAAACAGAATCATGTTATTTCTCAATTTGCCATGAATCATCAAAAGGGATATCATCACACATATCGCCTAAATGACCATGTATTTCTTTTGATATGCCACGATTTCATCAGGCCATGATGTCATGTGGGATATCATCAAACATCTTACTGACAGGATCATACATCTTTTTGAATCTCCCATGATTTCATCTTGCCTAAATACTTACAAATGCCAGAAAAACATGCAATATATTGCCACTAAGGAGAAGAAGTTAGGTCAAAAATGGTAAAGTATGTCAATGTAATCTGCATAGATGCCTGTGGTACATACGAGTATGAATTTCAGCAATGAAATCATATAATCATACGAATGACAAAAGCTTGATCAACCCATGATACACTTAGTTAAATCCTAAACCCTGCTGAAATGCAGTTACAAAAAAAAAAAAATTGTTATCTATCATTTGTGTACTTCATATAAGCTAAAGAAGTATAATAACTCCTTTCATAAATATCTGAACTGAAATGTACTAAAAACAATATCACTAACTAATTGAATAAATCTTTTTCATCATACACAGTTATTTGTAAAAGTCTAGATCCAAGGCAAGATGTTACAGATACCTGTATCTTTTACATAAAATTGTGTTGCATTAAATGTATTTGAAAATAAATATTGAGACCAGAATTATGATATTCAAAAAGAAAATTTTTTATAACAGCTTTTTATCATAAAAAAATGTCTACTTTACCCATATTTTCAACCATTAAAGTAGCATGAACATCATGATGAAATCAGATACGAATGATAGCCCAGACATGTTCATCATACACAAATACTAGCATATATCTATTTGCTAAGGAAGAATTCTCCAGGATATATCTATTTGCTAAGGAAGAATTCTAT
>JAUTYZ010157621.1:0-10996 GCA_032273725.1 Panulirus interruptus
CTCTTAAAACTCTAACACAACCTTAAAGTGTCGTAAGTGGTGAAGTGACAGTTTGCGTGGGTGATCTTCCAGGTGGGGTCTCCAGTCCATTGGCCAGAGGATCGTCTCGTCCTCCAGCACAGACAGGTAAGTCTCGATGGCAACACAAACATAATGCCAAAAACTGCACCTCGCGAAAATAAGCCGAGTAACGTAAACTGACCCATTCTGTTGTTAACTGCCATTACTTGTCGAATGTGAGGTGGGTTTTTAGATATGTTTGTTTTACCATCGAACGGCACACGTCGTCCCTGGAAGTGGCTATACGCAAGGTAAGATAAGCTTTACTGTTATAGATTTTCAATTTAACTTTAAATTGGTGTTTGTTATTCTTATGATAATTGTAGGAGCGCGTTTTTTTAGTTATTTTTTTAGTTTTTTCCTTTGATCGAAAAAACTGTTTATGTCATTAGTTTCATATTTAAACTGCGTTTGGATCATTGCGACTATTACCGCTTTTATCCCAGGACGTTCGCGGGTTGCTAAATGAGTTAGTCCATGTAGTGCTCTTTTTTTTTATCGTTATTGTAGCTCCGCAGCACATCAAGTTCTTGGGGAACTCCCAGGAAAACGAAAGTTAAACTTTTCCCGACGTGTTTTTCATATAAACGTTCAGGGACGCTTGACAGCGAAACAGTTTCTTTAGACATCGTATGGTATTAAAGTACATCGTTCAACCAGGAATCTGATATTCCAAAAACGAGATGTTTAGGCCTACAGTTGTACACAAACGTCCTGGAACACGCTAGAGGTGTCGGTTGAGACGCTCGCCTGGTCGAAGCCATACCGAACCCTCTGTCACTGGCTGCCCACACAGAGGGCTCAGTACAAAGCAGCTTTGATAAGGAATGTTTTAACTCCCGGTGCTTGCGTCTGGCAGTGTGTTTTCCGAACTCCTCCGTCTCTGCTTGTCGAGACAGGAGGTTCGATACAGCTTCGACCAAGCGTGTTCTTTTTAAAGTTCCAATACGAGCCTGGTCGAAGCAGCTATCCGAGCCCTTTGTCTCTGCTTTCGAAACAGAGAGCTCGGTACTGCTTCAACCAAGCGTTTTCTAAGTACAACCTTAGTCGAAGCGGTCCGAGCCAGCCCTGTGTCTCTGCTGTTAATGTAGAGGACTCGGCACGGCGTCCACCTGGCGCTTCCTATGTACCTTTACGAGCCTGGACGAAGCAGGACCGAGCCTTTAGTCTCTCCCAGTCGGGACAGAGGACTTGGTGTGGTTTTTGACATATGTGTTTCAGACTTCTGTTCGTGGTTGTGTAATGTTGACTGCGTCGAGGACATCGTCTAGAACATGTAAATATTGATGTTTAAACCTTAGGTTTAAACATTAAAAGATTTAACTTGACTTCGGAAAAAGGTGTCAAGCAAAGTTTCAACATAATTACTTGTGCAGACTAAATCATCTGGGAACAGAAGCCGATGAATAAGAGACTGGAAACTCATTGTCAGCAGAAACTATTTTTTCAGACTCGTTAAAATCGTCACTTGATTGTTAACATTAAACGAAACATTAGACAAGTAATGTGTATGTGTAGACAATGGTATTTGATTTATTTGTAGGCAAATTACAGATGCTATATTATCCTCTGCTATTCATAAAGATGTTCTGTGTCCTCTCATATATAAACCAGAAGTTATGGAAAGTGTAAGCAGCGCAGTATGGAGTGTTTACATTCGATCAGCTGACAGAGTGCGCAGTTAGGGAGTAGCCATTTAAATCGTGTGTTTTGATGATGGTGTTATTGATTTCTTGGTCAACCATCCATCATCTACTGTCTATTGTGCTTTATATTTTTCCTGTTATGCTGATGTAGGCCAGAGTTTATAGAATACAACAGTGGTTATATGTATTTGGCTATGAATTACAAAATTATTTCGTTTTTCCAGCAAGAGTAGATGAAAGCCATTTGACTGTGTCTGAGGGTGAGGTGTGAGTTTAAGGACGTTGATGAATACTGATTAAAGATGCTTCAGAGATATAATCAAGTGACTGGGGGATGGAAACACCTAGCTTGGATCGCTTTTGTGTTCACTATGCGATTCTTCACAACATCCTCATCTTCACAGCACCCTTTCCTCAACTGATCGAGGTTCAGTTCCGTAATTCATCGAGGTTTATGGCCGGCCAAAGTTAGATTGAGTCATTTTGTAGTATCTTAACTGCACATCTTCACCACCCCCTTCATCTTCACGTTTTTTTTCTTCTTTTTGTTTTTAGAGAATGTTGAGGTACCCCTGGGGCAGGGATGTGGTGGTGGCTGCTGGTTCAGAGCTTCACCGACCAAGGTTCTCACTCGCTCTTCCTCCTCAGGGGAATAGATCGCACCCAGTTGTTCCGAAAGAGTCCCAGGTTTGACCACCCTTGTTTCGGGGGCCTGTGTATTTAATTGTTCATGCTGCTGTACTTGTTCATGAAGAACGTTTCAATTGCTTGGTTCATCAAGGGGTCTTCTAGTTGTTCACAGTGTGTTGTGCTCGTTCATGAATAACTGTTTATATTGATGCGTGAGGGACGTCGCTTGTTATTGAAGTTCAGGTGTTCATCAGGAACAATTTCGTTGTTCTCTGTTTAAGAAACGCTCATGAGAAGAAGTTTTAACTGTTCATGAGAAGTATGAATGTGAGGGTTCCTTGGGATGACCCGTTTATTTCATTTAGAATTCAATGGTTCTTCAAGATACCGTGTTTGTTCACTAGGAACTTGTCAGACGTCGTTGGATCCATATCAACTCTTGCAGTGAAGCCTTAGTCTCCATAGATCACTTACTCGCCAGTTCTGGTTTCACGAATGTCCGGGGCAGTCGTGTATGCCACCACTGTAATACAATGCACTGTCAACAAATGATTATGATTAAGGGCTCGCGTCGTCACTGCATGGACCAGAGACAAGCCGGATGGTGGCCACAGCTCCACGGCGGCGACGCAATACAGGAAAAGACTATTTTCTCTCGACGTTTATTGGCAAACTTTGACGCTTTGGGAGTCGGCAGGGGAACGTCTTAAAGCTAGCATCTGATTGAGGCTGTGACCCACTGAGCGAGATGACCCCGAGATCCAGTGAGCGAGGGTGTTGACCCCGTGACCTGGTGAGTGAGGTGACACCGTGACCTAGCAAAGGAGGTGCTCCCATGACCTTGTGAGCAATGTTTTCCGTGACCCTGTGAGCGAGTTGACCTTGTGGCCTATAGAGCGGGGTGACCCCATGCCCTAGAGAGTGAGTTGAACCCGTGACCTGGTAAGTTATGTGGCCTAGTAAGCCAGGTGACCCTTTAACCTAGTGAGCCAGGTGACCCCGTGACCCAGTAAGCCAGGTGACCCAGTGAGCCAGGTGACCTAGTGAGCCAAGTGACCCCGTGATCTTGTGAGTGAGGTGACCCCGGGAGCTGGTAAGTGAAGTGACTCCTGGCCAACTGGAGGGAGCAAACCCTTCACCATGAAGCCAGTATTCCTTTTCATGGCCAGGGTTGCCACTGTATAAGTGGTTTCTCCCCCATTCGAGTGACATTTCTTTTTATTAGATGTGGGTCAAAGCCCCGTCTTCAGGAGGGTAACTCCTCGTGACTGAGGTTAGAATGCCACATTCCAGAGGTTAACTTACAGCAGTGAAAAGGCTATCGTACTCATCAAAATATAGGAGTTGAGGCATCGTACCTCGGAAGATATCGTATAGTCTTCAAAATAAAGAGGTAGAAATATCGTACTTTGGTGGCAAAGTTATCGTACTTATGTAAATAGAGGCTGAGGTATCGTAATTTGGTGGTAAATATAACGTACTGTACTTATGAAAATAGAGGCTGATACATCGTACTTCAGAGGTTAAGCTATCGCACTCCTCACAATACAAAGGTTGAGACATCCTTCTTCGGAGGTTAAGATATCGTACTCGTGAAAATATAGAGGTTGGGACTTCGTACTTCGGAAGTTATCGTACTCCTCACAATAAAGTAGTTGCGACTTCGTACACAGGAGGTTAAGATATCGTAATAATTAAAATAAAGAGGTTGAGACATCGTGCTTCGGGGGTTAACTCATCTCATTAAAGAGGTTGAGATGTCGTACTCCAGGAGTCAACTCATCGTGACGAAGGAGTTGGATCATCGCACTCAAAGGATTACGTCGAAGGTTTATTTATCCATTCAATTCTACGGGAATTTCAGACGATTGATGATGACCAGTTCTGATGATTACATTTTCTTGTCTTCATTAACACACAATCAACGCTATTTCCCGTCTTGATGATCGTCTTTGCTGCCTAAAAATTATATTTTGTTTTTTGTTTTTGGTCTCATACTGCTTTTAGAATGAAAGTTTTTATCTTCAAACTATTTTCAGAATGAAATATTTTGTCTACTGAATGAAGAGTTTTATCTTCATTAACCTGTCTTTTTATTTAAAATGTTTTCAAAATGAAATGTTTTGTCTTCATACTGCGAAGTGTTTTTCCTTGAAATTGTTTTCAGAATGAAGTGTTTTCTCTTCATGTTGTTTTTCAGAATGAAATGTTTTTCACCTACTGTTTTCAGTATGAAATGCTGGGTCTTCACATTGTTTTCATAACGAAGCGTTTGCCTTCATATTGTTTTCAGAACGAAGCGTTTTGCCTTCGTATTGTTTTCGGAATGTTTTGCCTTCTTACTATTTCAAAATGAAGTGTTTTTTGCCTTCGTATTGTTTTCAGAATGAAGTGTTTTTTGGCTTCGTATTGTTCTCAGAATAATATGTTTTACCTTCTAATTACTTTAGGAATGAAGTGTACTGTTTCAGAATGAAGTATTTTACCTTAGTATTGTTTAGGGAATGAAGTGTTTTGCCTTACTTCTGTTCCACGGAATGAAGTGTTTTGGCTTCGTATTGTTTTCAGAATAAAGCTTTCCATCTTCCCGTTCTCTTCAGAATGAATCGTTTTGCCTTGGTATTGTTTTCAGAATGACGCATTTCTGCCCTCGCGTCGTTTTCAGAGTGAAATGTTTTTCCTAGTGAGCTTCCCTTAACCCCACAGTGAGGGCGAGACCCACTGCCCACACCACCCTTAATGGGGAGGGAAAGTCAGGTACTTGTACGAAATAAAAGTCCAAAAAGTTAGGTTTGTGAGAGTAGATTCCTGACTTATTTGCTCGTTGTAAGTCTCCTGCGTGATTTATCTTTTACCCTGATAGGCTACTTCGTCTGTAGAATTGAATGTCGTTCTCCTTGATCGTCTGTTTGTTTAAATCCCTCTCAATCTTCCTGATCGTCTGTGTGCAAGTCCCCGTTTCTTTAAATGACTCGTCCATATATCTGCACTTCTTTAAGGGCTCTCTGTTTATTATATAGGGCTGTCTTGCCTCTATTGGGATGCGAGATACTATAACGCTATATCTTATTCCCTACAGTTGGTGCTTGTCGCTTAGGTTTTCCCCTGTGTTGGACATCACCAAGGTGTGGGTGTCTTTAAAACTTGAATGTCGAATCTATACACAACCTCCGCCATATAATGATGTAAGACTTTTTCTTAGCAAGCTGGATCACACATTCTTACACTACTGATTACACACACACACACACACACACACACACACAGAGTAACAATGGTTATGAACTTCCAGTATTACTGGAGCAGAAAAAGAACCACTTTACCGAAGAACCACTGCCTCTCGAGGACTTTTGAATACCTGTTCTGGTTGGGTACTTGAACACTGACATGCCTTTTAGAACGTCTGGACATCTGATGAGGTTTCTAGAGACCGTAGGAGGCTGCTGGGATTTCCTAGAACCCATATTGAAGTTCTTAAGGCTCAAAGACTCTCTCAAAAACCCATTACATCCCTTTGTGTCTGGCAGTGCGTCTGCGAGTCTAGTGAAGCCTCAAAAGTCTGCTGCTGGGGCCTTATTGTCTACTAAAACCCAGGAGGGTCTTCCTAGATTGGCTGCTAGTCTTCTGGAGCCACTGGTGTGAGGATCAGGAGCAAAGGGTGAGGGAAAGGGACCTGTCACAGTGTCTTACCGACTCGGGTACAGCTGAGCCAGATATTGATGACGTTAATGGGTCCTCCACCAGGAGCGGTGGGAGCCACAGGACGTGGCATACATCCCACCACAGCCAGCTGGTTCTTTTACCCTTCTATCTAGCAACAGCAGTGGTAGTGGCAACAGCAGTACGGTCAGCAGCAGCAGCAGTAGTGGTAGTGACAAAAACAGTACGGTCAGCAGCAGCAGCAGTAGTGGTAGTGGCAAGAACAGTACGGTCAGCAGCAGCAGCAAAAGCAGTAGTGGCAATGGGAGCGACAACAGCAGTACGGTCAGCAGCAGCAGTAGCAGTTGTCGCAGTGGTAGTAGCAAAAGTAGTACGGTCAGCAGCAGTAGTGGCAGCGGTATTGGCAACAGCAGTACGGTCGTCAGCAGCAGCAGTGACAGTAACAACAGCAGTGGCAGTAGTGGTGCGGTAGTGGCAACCGCAGTATGATCAGCAACAGCAGCAGTAGTGGCAGCGATGGTGGCAACAGCAGTAGGGTCTGCAGCAACAGCAACGTTAGTAGCAAAAGCACCAGTAGCGGCAGCGGTAGTGACAACAGCAGCACGGTCAGTAACAGCAGCAACAGCAGTAGTGGCAGCGATAGTAGCAACAGCAGTACGGTCAACAACAGCAGCAACAGCAAAAGTGGCAGCGTTATTGGCAACAGCAGCAGCAACAGCAGCAAGATCAACAACAACAACGACAACACGAACAACAGCCCCACCACCACCATCAACAACCAGGTGTAGTATAGCGCAACCTCGCCCACCACTCCGTCAGCCACTACGAGCATTTACGTACACACTCGCTCCTGATGCCCCTTGTAGGCTGGCCAAATCCTACGCCCTCCAGCCTCTGCTGAAGTTGGTCCCTGTGTGTATTTGCTCGCTCTGTTTTCGAGCTGATTTTTAACCACGTTTCCCCGAGTTTCTTGGCCCTCCCGACTTAATGGTATATATTTCGAAGGCGTGTTCCTGTCAGCATCATTGTGTTGTTGCTCACGTTGTCCCGAACTGGAGTCTCCGTGTTTTAACCATGGCTCCCCAAGTTTCTTGTCCCATTTGACTGTTGGAACCTGTGTTCAAGGTGTTTTCACTCCTAAGTTAACGTCTTCCTCACTTTGTTACCCTAATCATGAGACACGAGTCCATGATTTGTTCATGGCTATATCATCTAATGACTGTGGAATGAATCTGTGGTTCATGTCGTTCGTCCAGTAACTGTGGAATGAATCTATGGCTCATGTCGTTCATCCAACGACTGCGGAATGAATCTATGGTTCATGTCGTTCATTGAATGACTGTGGAATGAATCTATGGTTCATGTCGTCCCTCTTACGTCAGTTTTTAAATGAATATTTTTTGTGTCAGTGTCAGTCCGTATTTTGGCACTCAGTTGTAAGTTCGTCACCCCACAATTGTCCTGCGTCTTATATCGACAAAGTCTGTCAGTCAGTCATGCGATCGTAGCCTTTAAAATCCCAGTGCTGACAGTGTTGATTTTGCCAGTTTGCTGTAAGATTTTTTGTTTCGCAAGTCCGTGTTCAGTGTGTGTTTTATTACGCTGAAGATATAACCAATTCAGATGTTTCACAGTGTTTGTGTTTTGTTTCTCGTGGCTCCCTGACCCTTTTTTTTAATCTCTTCTTTTGACCTCGCCATCGTGGTATTTCTGTTGACCTCGTCATCCTGGTGTGTTTCTGTTGCTTCCGTCACCCAGGTGCCTCTGTTGCCTCCGTTACTCTGGTGTGTCTCTTGCCTCCGTTACCCTGGTGTTTCTGTTGTCCTTGTAACCCTAGTGTTTCTGTTGCTTCCGTCACCATGGTGTTTCTGTTGCCTCCGTCTACCTGGTGTTTCTGTTGACCTCGTCTACCTAGGGAATGGAGAGTCCGCTGGTAGAGTTGGGAGGCTGGGGTACCGCACTTGCTTCAAACCATAATGGCAACGACTGCACCTCACATCAGCATGACCCGACGATGCCAGACCGTCTTCTTACAAGTCAGCAAAACTGATTTTATTTCTATACCAGCTTAAGCTGCATTTCAGGGTTCATTTGCTTCAGCTTTCCTTCTCAAATCTAACCTAAAACTGACCATTATGATACCTTCCACCTGTGTAATTCTCTACCATCATTTGTCTTTCCCATCATTCCATAACCTTTCTACCTTCAAGAGTCAAGTCTACAAGTACCTGAGAACTCTGATTAACCTCTTCGTCCTCTTTTTCAATTTTCCCCCGGGATTGCCATGATTAGGGTATGGTTTGTCCGTCCATGTCATATACTATAAAAAAATTATTCATTTTCCTGTCAAACAAATAAGCCAGTCTGTTGTGCTTAGCTACACTAACTCGTTAACATGGAGGGAACGGACTCAGCCAAGCGTAAGTGTCGAGGAGGAACAGATGAACGTGGATGAACAGTACACCGAGATTGCTCAGGCCAACACATCCCTTCCTCCTGCTGTACTCCAGGTCCGAGACTCCAAACCCCTACGGAGACTCATCTGCGAACAGCTCACGACCCCTGCTGATTTACGTCTCTTTTGATCTGTTATTGTCTTCCACATCTTACTGAAAACGCCTGTTCTGTTGTCCTCTTCCCACAGGATGCACAGTTTTGCTTCTCTCTATATCGATTTTGACTGATCTACAGCTGTCTCGTTGCACCGAGTCCAAAAGCATGACTATCCCCTGGAAAATCCTAGACGTTTTTTAAACTGTCGACATCCAACATCCCTGATAGATAGTTTCCTTTCTGTTCCAGCAGCCATTCGTAACATCCGCAAATGCTTAGCAACTCGGCCCACTCGTACCACCATTCCTTCCTCCTCCTCCTCCTTACCTCCCTTCCACATAGTGATGATCAGTCCATCAGTCGTCGTGCTACCGAGTCTCTCTGTGTAGATCCAGTTACTCGTTCCTTCTTCTCTGGTGTTCGCTCCACCTCACCAACCACGTCTTCCCTACAGATTGTGTTGCTGTCAGGACGCGACAGAGGCCCGTCCCTACTTTTTGTTCTCGCGAGAGCCCCCATCATCCCCTTAGTCTACAAGAACGGTAATCGGCTTTTCCATCCTGCGTCAGCGGACTACAAGAACGACCAAACCTGTTTCTGGTTCCCTCGAGGCCAGACTGGACCGTCTCGTAAGATCAGAGACAAACCGCTCAAACACCGCAGTAGTTGAGGAATCTTGACTTTTTTTTTTTACGTTTCGTTTCATGCTATTTTCAACTAATAGATTTTTAAAGATTACTTTACATTTGATGCTTTACTTGACTTAGGAGAAAATAATGCCTTACAGAGAGGCAATGGTATATATAGTCTCTTAATACTCTTTGCTACGTAATAAATATCTTCAGCGGAACTCGTGGATATGTTAGAAGTTTACGGAAGGAGGACATGCACCGTGGAAACATTGTGTTTGTATCCTTAATACATACGTGTTAAAATCCTCCTAAAGGCTGGGACTTGAAAAGATTCCAGATACGTATGTCATGCATAGATGGATGTATATACGTATATATGACAGGATCCCAGATATATATGGTCATGTATGTACTGTGAATATGTGACGCGATTCCAGTTACATATGGTGGTCAAATACATAGGATGGTCACGTCATGGGTGTGTATGTACAAGTCAAGACTCCTGATATTATACGTAAACCGATTCTGGATATAGGTATATGAGAAAACAGTTTTAGACAGGTGTATGAACTTAAATCTAAGATTATAATTAACCAGATCATTGACATTGCACCATAGTGTGCGATCGGTGCCCAAATCGAGCTGCACACCCCACCTAGGTGCCCCGACGTGAACTATAGATGCAAACACAACACCACAGCGCTGTACGCCATCTAAGCGCACCTTGGTGAACTACGAAGGAGGAAGACCTCTGGAGCGAGGCACAGAACGCGTCACTCCATTTCTCATTTGAATATACCATCCACTCGAAGTTTTGATCTACGACACCAACTCTGGGAGACTGCTGGTGCTTCAGCCCCCACATCATCATCTGGGGCACATGATATCACCAGCAGAACGCTCCACCATTTTCAGGACCGTGGGTAAAAATTCAAATCAGAATCTCACGTGTACCTGTTGTGGTGAGGTATAGCTCTGAGGCGGGAGGAATACCTTGAGGTCTGAGGGGGGACACATACACGCCACGCCCCCTTCCACAGTGCTTATCAGGCTGACACAAGACTGCCACCAGCCCAGTCCTCTCATTGTGGTACAGTATTGTTGTGTGGAATACTGAAGGAGACAAAACACGAAGAATCTACCCTTGAGCACGACGGCACGACCCTTGAGCACGACGGCACGACCCTTGAGCGCGATGGTACTACCCTTGAGCACGACGGCACGACCTCTGAGTACGACCCTTGAGCACGACGGCATGACCCTTGAGGACGATGGTTCTACCCTTGTGCAAGACCCTTGAGCACGATGGCATTACCCCTGAGCACGACCCTTGAGCACGACGACATGACCTTTGAGCACGATGGTACTACCCTTCTGCACGACCCTTGAACACGACGGCACGACCCTAGAGCACGACGGCACGACCCTTGAGCACGACGGCAGGACACTTGAGCACGATGGTACGGTTCTTGAGCACAACAGTACGACCCTTGCTGATGATGGCACGGCCTTTTAACCTAATCCTTAAGGATCAGGTCAGAGGATCGTGTTTAAGGATCGTACCGTCGTGCTCAAGGGTCATACTCAAGGCTCCGTACCGTCGTCGTGATGAGGCTGTTCAATACCTAATCGAAACTTTAAAAAGGACCTATACTGACTCTTCTCCTTCTAGTCAGAGATACACTCTAGGATAATCTGAATATCTACCAAAGCTCAATAGTTCAATACGAAAACACATTCGCACAACTTTATATAAGCGGCGCACAATCTTCCGGGAGATTACCGTATAAACTCTCGGCATTTAAGTTAAAATCC
>JAUTYZ010157732.1:0-10995 GCA_032273725.1 Panulirus interruptus
AGTAGTGCACCCTTGAAGCTGCAGGGGCCCCGTCAGATAAAAGGGTCCTGGGGTTATATAAAAATAATATTGAAATTCTATAGATATGAGTAAATGAGGCAATTTCTTTGTCTGTACTTTCAGCACTACCCTGCTAACATGGGAAATGGTGAATGAGCAAAAAAAAAAAAAAAATCAAATTTGCAGTCTGCAGATTTGTTGTATCAGACTGCCTCATATTAACTAATGATTAGATGCGAGCTCCTCACAACTATTTTCACTTCTTTACACGAGTAATTCAGTTCTTGAATAAAAGATCTTTACATTACCTCACTATCATGTGGCCTAGACTGCTTTAAAAATTAAATGTAATACTGTACCTGTGATAGAATCATATCAGAACCTGATCATAAAGATTAATTATACATTAAATAATGAAGTAAAATTTGAAGATTGAGACTAATGAAAGTAAACATTTTGTAAAATTTGTACTAAATTATTTTGAACGGTATATTTCATACACAGCTTTGTACTTCTTTTTCTCTCAAGTTATGACAAATCGCAATAGCTGTTATTGTTACTTATCAAACTACAAAACCATTAAACTTAAGTACCTAATGTGATTGCTCTTTAAAAATTTCCTTTCCTGAAACCAGTGTTTTTTTTACATGAACAAGAACCAAGCATTTCCACTAATCATCTGCAGTATAGTACAGTTAAAGCTTTCAATAACAAACTGAAGCCAGGGTACAATATAAATACAGACTTTAAATGCAGGTTGACAAAAAGCTAAATCTGCTGTTTCTCTAATGGAAACACATTATCATTATCATATAACAAAAAATTACACGACACTAAAATGACTGATACAGTCTCAGTACTTGTAAACAGCAGACACGCAATATTGCATAAATGTTTTGCTTTCTTGTCCACATTTGGTTTTTCACCATCCCCTGACTTGCACTGGTTCAATCTGAGATGATGTTTCACATGAGAATTAAAAAATATTCTTGACTTGCAGCACATTAGCCCCATATTTGAAATAGATTTTAAAAAATCTTTTTATTTCTAATGTATAAAACATCTTTTTCATTAACAAGAAAATATGTTTGGGTATTTTGAAGTATTTTTGTATTACTCAAATCAGGCAAAATTAGAACTGCTCCTACAACTTGAATATCTTGAAAATAATCATGGGGCTGGAATCAAAAGTTGCAACACGGCCCAAAATGTCTCTTCCAAGCCCTAGTACCAAGTGGGCTGGGCTTGGGTAGAATTCTCTACCTCTCCAGGCACTTACTGCAAGTGTTTGAAACCACCCCATATTTTCTGAAACGGGTGTCAAAAAATAAGGCATGAAAGAAACCATGCATACCAAGCCAGTGGACAGTGTAAGAAAGGTGAACTTCAGCTGAAGGATCTGATTAGCAGCATCATGTATGTGTTGCTATGTCTTCCCTACGAACTGTAGGCTCATTTTTTTCATTAACATGTATCACAATAGCTACCTTGCTGTCTTTTCAATTCTGTAAAAGCAAGTCCAAGTTTCATTGAAACTGAAATCATTGGCTTCTTAGTTTTCCTTGCTGAGCTGCTCCACTGGTTTCATAGAAAACTTTTTGAGCTAATTTTCCTGAACTGTGCCTTTGGCTCAGAGACAACAGCCACTGACATGAACTTAGATATACGGAAGTAAACAAATTCAAAATAAACTATCCCCTGGGGTCAGCAATATCATACATCAGATCCAACACAGCTATTTTCTAGTGCCTAGATTTGTTGAAGTTGCACCTATTTGCCCAGATATATACATATGTCAAAGTTCCAAAAGAAGTTTCTCATTTAACAAAAGGTGTGATTACCCAACTGATGAATACTGTTCTAACATATGTTGAGTAATGCCTACACATCAGCTTGAGCACTTCCATCATGTGTCTCCAGACTGCAACCATCTTCTCAAAGAGACATCTCTGGTGGTTCAGAGGTCTCATCAATCACTGATATGCATATCAACTGTCCAACACATCACTCAAAACAGCTGGACCAGTTGTATCACCATCACCCCAACTTTATCATTCACAAGACTATCCAACAGAAATTTTAACAGTTCCATGTCATTTAGCATTTTCCATACGAAATTCGCTGGTGATGATATTCCATAACCTTAACATTTACACATTTAACATAAGGCGTGATGACCAATCTTTATGTTTCTAGTGCTTCTGTTCGCTCTTACAGCCCTACACAAAGTGACCACATACTGACCGGCTGGTCAGTATGGTGGGGAACCCATGGAACAAGTGTGTCAAAATTAGCTGCTAACATTTCGGTACTAAGCCTCTGCTATATATGTTCCGTACAACTGCTTCTATATATAATGCAGCAGTTCACTAACGAAAATGTGTCTTGTCTATGAAATACACAAAGCATTGTATTTGTCTTGAGTTTTTGGTACCCCAAAATTTAGTGAACTTTAAGATCTTAACCATCCCACCCTCACTTTTCAGAGGGTTCTAACACAATCTTACACTTTTCATACCTTCATTAATAGGATGTTATTTTTTGCTAACTACTACAACTGAAAGCTACAGTGCTACTTTTCAACTTTAATGTACCTATCAAAAATTACTCACCTCTTAATAGCAGATTAATCCAGCTACCTGGGTTTACATCTAATAGTTGATCATCTAACATTCCAGATAATCTCCAGTATTGATATGCTACCTACCTGACTGAAGCAATGAAAATGACAACTAATCTTTCATAACCAAGGAATAAATAAAAGGTTGCTCTACAACTTTGAGGTTTCATCATCAAAAGCCTCATTGAGGTAGCCCTGTGGTCTTTGGCCCCTGAGTCCTCGCTGACCTTTCAAATCTTGCATGTCGTGGTGTCTCATCTGTGACATTGGGTCAAAGTTGGGGCCATTATCATGTGGGTAGAACTCGCTCATTTTAGGATTAGCTGCTGATGCGTGGTTTGTGCGATGAGCAGCAGCAAAGCGCTGCTTTCGAGGGTCAGGAAGTGTCCAGTACATTGAGGGACCTGGGTAAGGGACTGGGTACTGATAGCCAGCCCAACTAGGATGCCAAGGGGTAGACATATTTGGTGGCAGATCTGTAAATAGAAGACTAAGATTGTAAGATACTGACCATCACTTCTACTCAATATGAGATGTCATGTTTTGCCATTAAAATCTCTTTTCCATTTTATGATACACAATAAAATGAAGACACAAAGAGACAAATTCAAGAGAATAGGCTAAAAATTTCTGAAAAGTGAACTGAAAGGTATACTGGACCTGGGACCTTTGGGGATGGTAATGATGGATATCTTCTGCTATCAGTATCAATAAACACATGCACAATGAGAAAAACCACAAAAGATGAGTGATTTTGAAGAGAAATCTAGATAGTTTCATGGACAGGAGGGAGGTACAGGGAAAATTGTTTTGCATTTGAGAAATCTGCACAATATCCAGTTAACATCTTACTTAAAAGAAAGTAACATTTCATACATTACTAACACTAAAGTAATTCACACCTGACAAGCTAACCAAACCTTCCCAAATCTAATCCTCCGAAGTAAGTGCTTTGTTTTTACCTCAATTTATAGTCGATCCATTTTTCTGTACACGAACATCCTAAGGATCCTTGTGTGTAATATGTCTTGTGTGGTGGATTTGTACACAAATGTCTAGGATCCCTCAAAAAAACTAAATGTATTCATCTACTGTTGAATGGACGTCTGGACTGCTAGTAGGCCACCTAATGGTATAAACTATACAAAAATTGTAGAGGCAGAAACTTACATAAGTTCCTATTAATACCATCTTCAGCCTTGGTGGAGCCACTGTACTGATTTTCTTGCCATGATTCTGCCGGATAGGCTGGTTCTCCATGCTTCAAGATGTCTAGCCCTGTCATAGGAATAAATTATTAGCTCTGCTCTATGGTGCATTTATCAAACATAGCAAGTATCCATACACGTACGCTGTGGAGGAGAGAAATCTTTCCAAGTTACACAAAACCTTATCAGACACTTTCTGGCAAGAAAAATGAGACATTCAGTAATAAATTATCATGTTAGTGAGAAGTACTACAAAAACTTCTATAGAAATAATTTCAGTAGTTAATAATTACTAACCCTGCACTTCCATTTCTGGTGGAACTCTCAAGATACCCAGCAACCTGAGTACACCAAACATTATGCAGCAGAGTCCACCAGACCAGCCAATGATGGCAAGTGCTCCTGCCATGTTCCAGGCCAAGACCTCAGGAGTGCCACCAAACACAATGCCACCCTCCTGAAACAGTGCTACAGCAACAAGCCCCCATAGTCCACCACCCATGTGCACAGCCACGGCATCCAGTGGGTCATCCACTGGAAAGATAATACATATGTGAATACACTTACATGTTTAGTGCCAAAGACAAAACTTAATCTTCAAAATGAGTTGGAGAAAATAAAATTTCTTATTAGCTTTATTTATTTTCTAGCATCACCAAAGAAACGTCAGTAAAACCTGTGCTTGTCAGAAATTTACACATAAAAAATATGAAATATATGCCTAACATGGTAAAGATGCTCATCTACCATCTATAGAGTGGGATAATACTTTACATGCCTGTGACTTCACTACTCCTACTTCGAACACTCGCATTTTCTTTAATACACAATTGCTTCCTACCTTAAAATGGTAGTAAAAAGTTTATGGAGATATTCTTTTGGAAAATACTGGACACAGAAAGTGTACATTGGATATCAAAACTGACACAGCAAAAGGGTTAATAACCCTGCTATGTCTTTTCTATCAATTTCAATACCTTCCAAGACTTCTTTCCCCTTCTGTCTTGCCAGTGATATAGTGTCCTTCACTGTGAAAACACTTTTAAACTGTTCATTCAACTCATATTTTTCCTAATCATCCCCTGTAATTCTTCCCTCCAAGTCCCTGAGTTAAATTAGATGCTACAGAACGGATAATTTGTTCCTTATGAACAAATGTAAAAGTTTAGTATTGTCTTACTTTAGCCACAATATTACTTTCAAGATTTCTTTTCCAACCTCCTTATCTTACAGTACTTGTTTCTTGTTCTCCTATACTTTTAAAATGCTGACTGGCTATAGGGTCATCTGTATCACATACATAGTGCATCTCTAAGATTTTGCTTTTTGCCATTCTTTATCAAACTCTCTTTCTTTTCTGATTTTTCTCCTCTGCATCCATTAATATTCATGTTCTAACTCCTTCAAAGTAGATTTAATAGGTCCTTCTGTAGCACTGGTTTATACTCCATTTAATTCCCTTCTCACTTCAAACTCTCAAAGAACTTGTTCAGCTCTAAGATGTCATGACTATATTTACGAGTCTTGTCTCCTCTATGATATCCCTCTTATGCCACAGTCACACACGAGCAAAACATTATCACTTTCAATCTAATGCATCATATTCAATATGTTCAATTTCCATGCTACTTTGTGTAAAGACAAGGTTGAGCAGAGATAGTGTTTCAACCTCTTGGTTCTCATATGCTCTATTACATGCTGATGTAGCAATGATTAAGTCAAGAAAATGAAGCAAAAATTTTTAATCCTACACAGACAGTAAACATACCTCTAAATTTGGGAAGGAGGAAGTGGATGCCAAGGAATATGGGTCCAGCCACAACACCAGTAACACAAGCACCCCAAGGCCGCACTGCATTGCAACCAGCACAGATGGAAACCTAAACAGGAAAGAATACAACACTGTATCTATACAGATACATATATACACATGCTAACTAGAGACCAGATGTGTACCTTGCTAAGGAAGGAAGGAAAGGTAATTCGTTATAGGAAAGAAATTATATATTGTACTCACATATCCCACACAGCACAGCTTTAGACCCAATCACTCCTGTACAGACAAGTTAGATATTCCAAAACAGTGACCCTTCAAGACAAAAACTCATTCCTTACAATGATTACCCCATTAATACTTCCATCTCAGCCACCTAGCCACTTTCTCATCCGGCGGTCCTCCCTCTTACAACATCTGAAGCAGAGACGTACCACATATACAGTATTCTGAAACCTAGTTCTACAATGTAAATATAGCTACCAAAGCTTATGATGTAAAGCCACAAAATTCTAGCAGGTGTTGCAATCTATGTAATACATATTTTGTTTCTAGCATATCAAAAAGTGCAACATTACAGATGTTATCTTACATACAGGTATTTGGTTGCCAAGTAAAATACAGAGGACAAGTGCTAAGAAACTTCAAGGTAAATCTTACAATTTTTTTTTGCCCTACTTATTCCATATACTCTTACTAAAATTAAACTCTCCCTTTAACTGAAACCATGTCTGATTCACCAAACATTTTTCACAAATGGACACTTTTGTTTATTCAACCCAAAAACTCAAAACATACAATTCATTTGAATATTTTCACACAATATATAAGTATATATCAACATAACAGCATTCCAATCCCAGAATCCTGATTTACCTAAGAGGAACATGCGCCTACCATACCACCAACTGGCTCCACTTCATGAGCCTATAGTTTTTTTCTGAATTTTTCTTGTAACCCCTTGAAATTCCTTAAAATGCAACAGGGCATTATACTGTAAGTCTTTCTCCTTACACTGATAAAATCAAGTTAATGATAGATTTCATAGCATGTAATTCTGCCCACTTACCATGCCAGTCAAGGCTCCATTGAGAGCCATGAGGAAGGACCAAGTGGAGGGTCTTCCAAATAAGCCTGAACGGTATAACAACAACACAGTAATGCCTCCCGAGCAACCAGAGATGACTGTGTTAACAATGGCTTTGGCCACTGCTGCCGCATCACCTTCCTGGCTGATGGATGCCTGTGAGCCACCATTGAAAGCAAGGAACCCAAAGAGCAGAATGAAACCACCCAGGGCTGCCAGCTGCAAGTCAAATCCGAGGAAATTATATCAGGCTGGTGTAGATCACATTATGAAAACTTTTTCAAAACATGCTGGTGATAAAACATCAAAGAGCTAATTATCTAATGAACTGGCCCTCATTTCACATCCTGTGAATACCCTATTTTCAAGTATGGCAATTATACTGTTCAGTGACAATGTTCCTTGCTGAATTAAGAGTATATACAGTACTGTCTGATGCTGTCATTATTATTATTAAGGTATAAAATGCTTTAAACTAACTGGTACAGAGTGTCCACGCAGCTCCTTCCCATTAGCTCCAAAGCGACCAATCCGTGACCCAAGAATTATGGCGCCAATGAGTGCTGCAACGCCCCCTGTCAAATGAACTACTCCAGAGCCAGCAAAATCCTGGTAGGGGTGAGCTGTCAACCAGCCATCATCAGACCATGCCCAGTGGGACACAATTGGGTAAATAAACCCTGCAAGAGAAGATGAAATAAATATGACACCTATGGAGATACAATTATGAGGATTTAAATAATGAAATAACTCAAGCCTTCCTTGCACCCTGTCCCTTAATCTTAACACGAAGAGAAAACAAATAATCATTATTCAAAACAGAGGAGCAAATGAATAGAAGATATGTCTCATATCCTGTTTTTCTGCACCATCCTCTATTCAAGGTCCCTTAGGCCTCCTGTTCCCATGTCCAACGCCCATCCTGTTTCTCAGCCCTGCTATCCACTAGCTATCTTCCCTTACCCAATCTCCTTTCCCTCTGCCTTACTTATCGTTCACCCTTGTCATGAAAAGCCTTCACCACTACCCTCTTAATATGCCTGCTTCTTGACCTATATAACCTGTCCCTATACCTTCGGTACCTTGTACATTCAGTGCCACTGCCTTCTATACCCTGCTTTTCCACCAGTCTCGTGTTTCATTCTCTACACCCTGATGCTCCTCTCTCTACATCCCAGTGTTCCACTCTCTACATCATGTACTACATCCCAAATGCTACCCCTCTCTAAATCGCAAATAGCACATCCTCTTCATTCTATATGCTCTACATTACAACTCCTCCACCCTCTACAACCAAATGCTCCAACCTCTTTGTCCCAAATATTCCAGGTGTGAGTGTTTGTCTCTGCTCCACCCTTTACATCCCAAATACTCACAGTCTATGCTCCACCCTCTACATCCCCATAAATACAAGATGCTCCACTTTGCTGCTATCACCAAAGGAATGTGTTAAAAAGTATAATAAGAGTCTATATACATCCACCACAGTTTAAGATTTGGTGCCCTTGGGGTTACCTTGGTTTTGTTCGGCTATACTGAGGTCTATCATTTATTTGACTATATATGGTTTGGTTTGACCTTGTTCAGTTATACGTGGGTCGATTCGACCTTGTTCATCTACATTTGAGTCAGTCTGGCCATATTATGAATGTACTTGGGTCAGTACTTTGCCCATCAAATTTACATCCATTTAATTGTTCTATTCTTGAATGGTCTGATGCTTAATGATGCATGTACCCCTGAAACTATTATTTCAGGTGTTACAATGTTTTACTTACACGTATTTTCACAATATTATAAAGTAATCAAGTTATAAAACAATTTCATATTATTATCATTATTATTATTATTATTATTATTAATTTGATTTTCTTTCAGCTTCTGGTAATGAGGCCACAAGGGTAATTCACCTGAGCACCACCATATATAACAGACCATTCCTTACACACGTTACTGATCTCTGTAAAAGTCCCATTGTTCTATGTCTATTGTTCTTTTGGGCCATAATGATCTATACAACAACAGGATTGTTCTGAGTCTATTGTCCTTACAGGACAGTTCCAAAACTGCCGGAAGCCATTCAGCTATCATGTTGCCATAGGTCAAACAAGCACTGACTTTCATATGGCATTGAATAGCAATAATGGTTTCCAATCCTGCATTCATCTTACCTTATATACCTTATAATGTTCTGAATACAATCAGTCTGTTGATCTGAAAATCTATTTTGCGTAAAAATTCTAATGTGATAAATCAGGGCCCTTGCTCAATTTGAATAAAACTAATAATAGTAATAATAACTACATTCAGAATACAGAGTTTAGCATATTCAATCTGCAGCATTCTGAGTTTGGCCTTGATTAACATAAGTATTTTCTTGTGTCTTGAAAAGACCAAGTAAATATATGAACCTAATCATACTAAAGACTTAAATACTGGCATTAACAGCAGGAAGGCTGTCATTAGTGGTAGAATTCTACTGATTGGATTTTGTCAAAGAGGTCTCAAAAAATATTGACAAAACTAATAGTATGGGAAACATATTTCTTAACCAGACCAAGCAAGGTTTTTCAAAAGAACAGCCTGCCAGAAAAAAGATGTTCTTTAGAACAAATGTATGCAAGGATGTGAGAATTCTTTAAATAAATGTACACAAAAATCTATATACTGTTAGAATAAAGCTTTTGACCATTGAAATACATATGCACGTTCTCCAATAATATACAAAAATTAGCAGCTTGATTAATCTGCAAGTCATTAACTTTCTCAACCATACGACCTTCTTGATTGATGGTTAAGAATGATGAACCTGCAGCAGATAGGTGGAGTATACGATCCAGGCAGGATGAAGGAGTAGAGAGATGGAGTACATGACCTGGATAGTTTTACCTAAGAAAATGATGTAGCAGATACATGGAGTATACGACACGGATAGTTTTACCTGTGGACACTATGGGAAACACAAATGGGGTACATGGCTTGGATAGCTTTACCTGAGAAAATGCTGGAACAGATAGATGAAGTATTTGATCTGGATAGCTTTACCTATGGGAACTTTGGAATAGCTAGATGGAAAACATAACCCAGATAGCTTTACCTGTGGAAGCACAGGTGCAGATATATGAGTACAAGATCCAGGTAGCTTTACCTGTGGAAACTAAGGAGTATACAGAAGGATCACCTATGAAAGCAATGCAGTACCTGTGAGTGATAGGGCAAATACATGGAATACCTGTAGGTGATGGAGAGAACAGATGGAATACCTGTGAGGGCAATGGAGTAGATGAGGTAGGCATTGAAGGCACACCGCTCAGCCATGGAGCCAGAGACTATAGTGGCAGCAGTTGCAGCGAATACGAACTGGAAGAACCAGCTGGCAAGTTGCTGGTCAGGTAGGCCGGTCGAGGCCCAGTATGTGCTGCCACAGAAGCCATTGCCCTTCCCAAACGCTAATGGGTAACCCACCAGCCAGTATGCCAAGCCACCGATGACTGCCCAAGGTCAGGTCAAGAAAGGAACACCCATCAGATTAAATGAGGTCGTTATGGTGAGACAGCTGGAAACAAAGTCAGTAAAATATGGAATATTTCAGGAAAACTTTACAAACAAATTAGCCTCAGAAAAAATAGTCTGCAAAAAAATGAGTGTCAAAACAAAGAAAAGATGATGATATCCTACAAAAAATTAAGAAAATAAATGTGTACTGAAAGACAATAGAAATAAAATAAACTGCTGTATATTGAGGGTACAGCTGTAACAGGAAATGGAACATAAGAGGATTGAAGGGAGTTAAAAGTCAGAAACAGGAACAAGTGACAAAAAGTTATTGAACACCGAAATAAAAAAGAAATAATTATAGACAAAATGCAGATTAAAAGGGTGAGAATAAACCAAATAACACATGAACAGACATAGAATAGGTGAAAAAAATAATACATGTATTGGATGAAATGAGAACAACCAAACACAAAATGGGAACACAAGAAGAGTGACAAACTAGAAAAAGAGTAGATGAACACAAGGAAACAGAGAATGAATATGTGGATAAGACGGTGAATTGAATGGACAGAAAATGGGTGAAGACAAAATTTTTCAAATTGGGAAATAGAGAAAATTGATAAAGTGAGGGTGAACAGGCAAAACGAAAGGAGACATAAAGTGAGTGAAATGAGACAGAAAAAGTAATACAAGGGATAAAGAAAAAAAGGTAAAAGAAGAGTGAAAAGGCAAACTGCAAGATGAGAGGAGATGAGCATGAACATGGCTGGTGAGAACTTACAGACATCGAGCATATTCTTGATGAGGA
>JAUTYZ010157953.1:0-10994 GCA_032273725.1 Panulirus interruptus
ATAGCATAAAAACCTGATCTGATTGAACAAAACGAGTTACTTTTCCGAATTCAGCATGCAAAAAGCATATAATAACCGCTGAGAAACCTTTGTCTGAAAAAAAAATTCAAATGCAGACCAGTGTTATTTACATAAATCAAGAAGAGTAATTACCCCAGAACAGAACCCTGTGGCACTCCGCTGGTGACCTTGACCTATTTTCAGAAGGCTCCTCTAACATGCATGCTTTGTTTCCTTCCACTTACATAATCTTCTAACCACTGAAGCAGTTTTCAACTTATTCCTGACTGGTGATCCAGCTTCCTAATTTGCCTAGTATTGAATAGTATTTCAAGAGGTATGTCTAGAGCATTGCCACATATTTGCAGCACATATGCTGAAATTTCATCCGGACTGTGAGCCTTGGATGGGGCAAAACCCATCAGTATTTTGTTTATGTATTTCCTAGATATCTTAATTTTTCCTAAAACCTTTCCACTCCAGCTCATTGGTGTTGGGGCTGTAGTGTTTTCCAATGTGAAATCACTTTTGAACTTGTTCTTCAGTTCCTCACATATATTTATATCATTATTTACAATTCTTCCCTCTAAATCCCATAGCCTGATTGACTGCTCTTTAACTGACATTTGACTCCTGACAAATTTATGGACATTTTTTTTTCTCTCCTATCTTGTCCACAATATTCTTCTAAATGTTTCTTTGTTCCTCCTTTCTTATCCAACTATACTTATCCCTTACTCTCTTATACTAAGTAAAAACTGGCAGGTTGGAGTGTCGTTTATATCTTTGCCACTGCATATCTCAAAGCTCCTTTGCTTTTTGACATATTTCATTAAACCAATCTTCCCTCTTTCTTAAACTTTCCTCTGTATTTAAGACTACTGGTACTGATATTCCTATTCCTTCATTGTAAATGTCATAGGACCTCTCAATGCAGTGCCCTTGTTCTTGGCTACTGAACTCCATTTCCAGATCTATGTTACCATAGAAATTGCTGAGGTCTGTTTAGTTTCCAGGATTACAGTTCTTCTGTAAGTCTTGTCTCATCTCTGCTCTTTTAACTAACTCATTCATCACATAGTCAAACTTGAGCATTACATGAATACTTTTAACATTTGATGTATCACACACAATATTCTCAATATTCTTAATAGTAGTACATGTGAAGATATGGTCCATTAATGATGGTGTATCAGTCCATCTAATCCTAATCTGCTCCTTGACATGTTGGCGTAGGAAATTTTCTTGTATATACTCTAAAAACTTGTGTCTCATGGACTCCCTACCACCATGAGAACCCAAATTCCTCTCTGATGCAAAATGTGGGTGTTTAGAAAAAGTAAGATCTAAAATCATTATTTTCCCATTTGATTCCCTTTTATGTACCAAAAACAGACTATTGATAAAACTGGTCCACTGCAGGCTCTATGACATCCTTGCCTATCATCCCTATAGTGAATTGGTCCCACCGTAGGCTCTATGACATCCTCGCTTATCATCCCCACAGAGTATTCATATAATTGCCAAGTTGAGGACTGCCCTAATTTTTTTTTAACAAGGGTGGGTGGGATTCCTAACTCCATCCCAAACCTCTTTTTAACCATGGATACGATACACTCAGTTGTTGAACTTCTAAAATTCTGACAAGTTCTGGAATCGACACCCAATTGGAAAGGAGCTATTTCATGAGGAACCTACTTGAAGACAAAGCCCAAAGGCCTGTAAAGGGCATCTCTATCTCTGGTAGAGTCAGACTTAGAAACATTGATGGTCTTCCTTACGGGAGTATGGAAAGAATTTTGAATCCCTCTAAAACTATACCTTTCAAGCAGGTGTAACAGAGCCCCTAACTTGCTGTCTCCTACGTGCACTTTCCTTCGAAGAGACTATGTCAACAACAACATCCTTCACAAGAATAGTTATAAAAGATCTAACAATAAGAACATTCTGAAATGCCTAATAGGGGAAGGGGAACTTCAAGCTCCAAACGAGTCCATCACTTCTGTTTTTGATTGTAGTGCAGCCTTGAAGCTGCAGGAGCTCCATAAAAAGCATCCTGGGGTTACATAAGTACCATAAAGCAGTGACCTCAGAACACACACAGTAAACCATCCTCATAATAAACTATATAATAAAAAAGAAGAAAAAGGGCACTAATCCTAGGGGTGGAAAAAAACATCTGAAAGCAAGTAGCTAGAGACCCTACAGAATTCTGAACCGTGAGCTGCTAGGAGTGAGTGGGTCAATGATGTCATCTCAGAGGCAATCTCTGACTGACCGTGGATGGGCCCAAATCAAGAGAACTCCTGAAACCAGAATTGAGTGGTTAGTTAGGGGTTAGGAAGACCAGTGCCTTCTCACCAGAAATACTGAGACATGGTAGGACCAAACCCTGATTTTCCATCAGATACCCTGTAGAATGTCTGTCACACTCATGAGTCAGACAAGAGAGAGAAAAAATGCCAAATTTTTTGGATGGCAACAGTCAAGTCTTAAGAGTGGTCAGTAAGTCCAACCAGCTGCCCAACTGGCAATATATATCATTTTGTGTATATCTTTTCTCTATCTTCCTCTTACCAAAAATTAAATCTAACTAAAATTTAATTCCATTCCCCCTCTTGCAAAACCTTGTCATTTCAGGATGGGCAAGAAATAACTTTACTTATTCTTTGTAGAAGCTCTCCTCAGCCAGTCAGCTGACATGTCAAAAAAGCAACTTTGTCACACACAAAAACTTCCTCATATTTTATTTTTTATTCAATGGGGCCACCTGCCTGAAAGAAATATACCTTACAGACACCATATGTACCATATCATCCCACAATTTTCACCAATGGGCATATATGGTTCACTTCTCTGTGCTTTCAACATGAGATATTTGCCAGTTAGATAAGCATGTTTTCTGGCTGAACAATATTCCCTGCTCTCAACCAACCATGTCTTGGGGCGTTTGACAATGCACCTAAAAGCCGAAAATCTTTATTCTCGGGCTACTACTCTATGAATTATAAAATGGGTCTATTTTTCAGCGTGAAACTATCAGATGAAGACTTCTTAAAAAACTAAAAACTTAATATAACTACCTAATATTTTGGAGGTCTGCCATTGGTAGTTACAAGGTAGTTACATCAACTAATCAATTGACTTTTATTCCTTTCATATTTTACAAAGAAATACAGGCATAAAACTAATGGTTTTTAAATTAAGAAAACAAAAATAAAGTAATGCAATATATATTACAAACACATTAAGATGTAATCAAACCTAAAAGGTGGTGAATGCATGTTGATCGAAGGGCATATTCGTAAATCAGCAGCCTCCTGGTGAGGTTGAAGCAGAGTAAGCCAGTGTAGGGGTTCCTGACAAGGCAACCAACCGCCCCCCAGTGGACTGTTTGGTCGCACATATAGGCGAGCCCAGGCGTACACCAGTGGGACAGGTATTGTGGTCTTGGGTGCTACTTGTAGAACTTTGATGTCTGAGATAATGAGAAACAAAACAAAATGACTACAACCTATGTGGTAAAATAAACATGTTTGTGATGTCATTTTTCAGAATGTTGTAAGTGATGGGCAGTCTCAAATACTAAGGATAACATGCCATCAACCTAAAGACAGAAGTGTGAATAATTTTCAAGAAAAGGACAAAAACAGGAAAACAGGAAAATAAAGCCCAAGAAATGAATGAACATTTAGATTAGGAATGACAAGATTTTCATATATGAAGCTGATGTCTGTAATCAGATATGGATCAGCTACAGAAACATACATCAAGGCCAATCTGCTGGTTTAGACAGACTAACATCATGTGAAAATCAAACTGCTTTGACAAACTATGTCATCCACATATGAAAAGTTTTCACATTCAACTTAATTGAGTAAGCCTAGTTCAGCCAAGATAAATTACTGTAAACAAAAACAACCAATCTAAATACAAGATAGCAGTGTAAACTAGCATTTACCCGATTGCAGTAGCTTAAGTCTTGAAATGTCCAAGGTGATAAATACAAAACCAATCATGTAGTTCATGAGTGTTATGTCATAAACTAAAAGAAGACATTGCAAAAGTTGGCATTATACAAATATTTAAAATGCTTTAAAAAGAGATAGTTCAAGAAATGGGGCCCCATGAGTGCAGAACTGTACTAGATATATGGGTACTTACAAATAAGTATATATGATTACATATCCTTAACTCATGTCTAGTGAGTTAAAGTAAAACATAAACTTCCAGATTAGAAAATTGTCTCTTACTTTTTCATTCAAAAATGTCTCTTACTTTTTCATTCAACACAATATGCTGAATCATCAAGTGAGACCAACATCTCCATTTATATGACCTCAAATCACAAAACATTTCCAATGTATTCAATTCCTAATCATTCCTCTAACATCTTCATCTGATATATCCCCAGCCCTAATCAGTTCTCTCACTACAGCCATTTATCTCCTCCAAGATCAAGATCTCCTCCTTGTACAAAAAGAGATAGACACACAGACACACACATACAGTGCCTAGTAGTGGTGATATAATCCTACAAAGAATTTTGAAGATCAAGAACACATGTATAATGATAACAATGAAGTAACAATCATGATAGTACATACAGCAGTAAAGCATGAAATTCTAAGGGATGGTAAAGTACAAATTTTGAAGGATTTCAATGATAAAGAAATAGAATGAGAGAATTTGGATTCTTATAGAGTCATGGAGGCACAAGTTCATAGAGTGTACACAAGAAAATTTCCTATTAGGACTAGAGGGAATGATAAACTAGCATTGCAAGATCTTATATTCATAAATATTAGCATATATTGTGAGAATATCATAATTGTTACACTAACTGGAAAAAGTGATCATGTAATACTGAAGTCTAACTATGTGGTAAATAAAGGATGTTAGAAGAGCAGAGATGAGACCAGACTCAAAGAGGAGATAAAATCAAGGGAAACACACAAAACTTGAAAGTTTTTGTGATAACATAAACTGGGAAATGTAGTTCAGTAGCCAGGAACAAAGGCATCATAGTGAAAGGTTCTGTGTGATTTACAACGACGGAATAAGGTACATGGGTATCTCCAGCCTTAAATATAGAGAGAAAGTTATGAAAGAGGGAGGAATGGTTTAACAAAAGATGTCAAAAAGCACATGCACTCTGAGATGTACTGTAGTGAAGATATAAGCAGCACTCCAGCCAGCCAGCAACTCTAAGGTATAACAGAGCAAGGAGTGAATATAGCAGGGTAAGAAATGAGGAGGAGAGAAACTTTGAAAAGAATATTGTGGACAAGGCAGGTAAAAATCCAAAACTTTTCCATAAATTAACCAGTTAAAGAGCAGCTTATTAAGCTAAGGGATTCAGAGGGAAGAGTTGTAGAGAATTATGTAAGGATATGTGAGGAAATGAATGACAAGTTCAAAACTGTTTTTATAGTGGAAGTTCCTAAAGCCCATCACCAATGAGATGGAATTAGGATGAGGTTTTAGAAAGCATTGAAATAACTAGAGAAGACATAACTATATAATGTGGTTTCTTAACCCAAGCAAAGATTATGGACCTGATGAAATTTCATCATGTTTGCTGAAGATGTGTGCTAATACATTTGACAAACCACTGGAAATAGTGTTTATGATGTCACTAAAGAAAGGCAAAGTAATAAGGTGAGTGGAACTAAGCAAAATCCATTCCTGTCTATATGAAAGGAAACCATGGAGAGGTGCTGAATTACTGACAGATATCCCCGACAAGTTTAGTTTTTAAGGTATTGAAAAATATAATCGGAAAGCAAATGGATAACTTTCTGCAGTGGAGAAATTACTTAAGCAAGAGCAAAAATGGTTTCAGATAGAGGAGGTCATGCATAATGAACCTCTTTAATTTCTATGACAGTTCTCTTTTAGACAATAGGAAAGGCTGGGTGGACTGTTTGTATCTGGACTGCCAGAAAGTATTTGACTATGTAATTTATGGAAAGCTGATTAAAAACTGGATCACCAGGTATGAATAATGGGTAAACTTCTTTGATGTACAGGTCTTAGTGGAAAGGAACAAATGACACATTTTGACCTAGTGAATGGCTGCACAAAGTATGGCCTCCTACCTGAATATCTTTGCAGATCATGCAAAAGTCATAAGGGAATTGATAGGTGGGATGGACTGCAATAACTTACAAAGGGAGCTATACAAACTCCAAAGCTGATGAAATTTAACCCAAGTAAGTTAAGAAATGTTCATTATGAATATCATTGTCATAACTTTATAGGGAATGAATGCTTTTCTTTATGGCCCAACTGGGTTTTCTTTATAAAACATACCAGGATAACCAACTGCTGTAGCTACCAGAAGTTTTCCCAGAGTAAAGCAATTATTTTTGGACTATTAATTGTTTGATTGGAACTACCTTGACCAATATACTATGCAAAATATTACATAAAGTGGCAAAGAGAAAATCACATGAAATTAGTGTGGACAACCTATAGAAGTTATTGAAAAGTGGAAAATAGGGTGTCCACAAAGATCACCAGTCGGCGTTGTCAAGTGATTTCTACAGTTGGTTTACTACAAAAAGTAACAATGTCTCTAGTTGGCCATGTAAGTAAATTTGATCCAGACACTGAATCCTGGACTGAGTACTAGAAGCATCTGCAACATTATTTCTTGGCGAAAAATACAAACAATGCAGTCAAGAAAAATGTGTTGGTAGCAATGGTAGGACCTAAGACATACAAGTTACTGAGAAATTTGTGCAAGCCTAAACATCCTAGGGAATTAACTTTTGAAGAACTCTGTGAAGTGTTATCTAAACATCATGAGCCAAAGCTGTCAGACACAGTAGCAGGATTAAGATTCCAGAAAAGAATCAGGCAACCAGGAGAGATTGTTGCCCAGTATATGACTGCCTTGAAAGAGCTAACAGAGCACTGCAATTTCAGCTCTTTGACGACAGACCGGCAAGATCAAATGTTGCGTGACCGGTTGATTGTAGGTATCAACAATGAGCAGATTCAAGCAAAACTACTGGCATTAGAGCCAAAGACTGGTGAGATTCTGTTGTGCAAGAAAATCTACGATTTGGTGATGGCAATAGAAGCAACACAGAAGGATGTGTCAGACATGAAACAGCCAACATCCCTGCATGCAGAGACACAAGGCACACCCTGTTGGAGACATGGTGAAGTTCATCAACCAGACAGCTGTTGGGCCGGAGACAAGAGGTGCTACAACTGCCAACAAGTAGGCCATTTCTCCCATATAAGTCAGCAGTCTCAGCGACAGGACTGGACCAAGAGAAGAAAGGATGGATGGGCATTCCCTCGTAGCAGTTTCAAGCCTTCTCCAAACAACACACCCAAGAGAGTGCCTTCACCAAAAGGAAGGAGAACAGTGCCATGAGGGGGAGGAGAACCACCAAAAGGGAGAAGAGGACCGCCAAGAGGAGGTAAAATGTATCAAGTAGAAAATGTAGAAAAGCAGGAAGAAGGATTAGAAAATAATAATGGTGTTGAGAAAGGTAAAGAGGACTATTTTGAATTCAGTTCAGTACTATATCATAGAAGTGGAAACAAAAGTGAGGTACAACTGGGAAGTGTTCAACCATTTATGTGTAGACTAAATATTGACGGGCAAGAAGTGGATTTGGAGATAGACACTGGTGCTAGTTTTACCATAACTAATGAACATGTTTATGAGAGTTTCAGTGACAAGATACCCATTTACAAGAGAAACTAACCTAAGATGATGTGATATTGAAGTCATAAACATAAGAAAGATTGAGAGTTAAAGGTGTTATGAAAGCTCATGTCACACACCATGGTCTAGTATATGAGTTGCCATTAGTAGTAGTAGAAAGTGATGGACAAAATCTGTTAGGGAGGAACTGGTTACAAACACTCCAAATTGATTTGAAGAATTCACTGTTTAGTGTACAGGAATAATTGGATAGCAATGAAAAGTTTGTGAAGGATTAAAAAATGAAGTATGCTGGTGTATTTTAGGAAGGTTTGGGCACATACACCATAGGGAAAGCCAAAATTTATGGAGATGGAAGTGTAAAGCCAAAATTTTTGAAAGCTCGCCCACTGCCTTTTTCTTTGAGAGAGGCCACAGACATAGAATTGGACAGGCTAGTGGCAAATGGAACACTCACACCAGTGGAATGCTCAGAATGGGCCACTCCAATAGTGGTTGTGTCCAAGCCATCCTCACAAGTTAGAATTTGTGGAGACTTTAAAGTGACGGTAAACCCGGTGGCTGAGAAGGACACTTTTCCAGTTCCAAAAATAAATGACTTATTGACCAGTTTGGTAAGAGGTAAGTCATTCTCAAAACTGGACTTGAGTAGTGCTTATCAACAGATGTTATTGGATGAAGAGTCAAAGAAATATTGTGAGTTAAACACACACACACGGTTAATCAGGTATAACAGATTACCCTATGGGATCAAGAGTGCACCTGGGATATTTCGAAAAGAAATGTACAATCTATTGAGAGATATTCCACACACTGTTATATATGTAGATGATATTTTGATCACTGGAAGCACTGAAGCAGAACACAGACCAAACTTGACCAAGGTGGTAGAGAGATTAAATGAAAAAGGTTTGAAGACGCATTTTGACAAATGTGAGTTTTTCCAAAACAGTGCGAGTTATTTACAACACAAAATTGATGCACAGGGCATTCATGTATAAGAAAGTAATGTAAAAGCAACAGTGGATGCACCCAGGCCAACAGATGTGTAAATATTGCGATCATTCTTAGGAGGTATAAATTTTCATGGTAAATTTCTCAGGAACATCTCTAAAGGGCTTGCACCATTGTATATGTTGTTAAGGAAGTGGGTGTGATGGCAGTGGTTTCAAAAACAAGAAGCTGCATTTAAGAAAGCAAAGCAGATGTTATTGTCTAGTGAGGTTTTGGTACATTATGATCCAGATAGGCCTCTTGTTATGTCATGTGATGCACCACCGTATGGTGTAGGGGCAATGCTTGTAAACCAAAATGAAGATGGATCAGAACAACCTATAGCTTTTGCTTCATGCACAGTGCTTGATGCTGAGAAAAATTATGCACAAATTGACAGGGAGAGTTTGGCAATAGTGTTTGGGGTGTGCCATTTTCATAACTATGTGTATGGAAGATCATTCACATAAATCACAGACCACAAGCCCATAGTTTCACTTTTACATGAACACAAGGCATTGCCCAGTATGACTAGTGCGAGAATACAACGTTGGGCCATCTCTCTTGCTGCTTATGATTACCAGTTGAAATTTAGAAATGGTTGTGACAATGCAAATGCTGACCTACTGGGTAGGTTACCATTGGTGGAGAAACCAGGATCAGTACCACTCCCCACAGATACCATAGTTTTGTTAGAGTGCATTGAAGATTCAACAGTTGCAGCTAAACACATCAGGAGATGGACAGCACATTGCCCAGTATATGCTAAAATTTTGTCTCTTATCAAGAATGGTTGGTCAAAAGCAATTCAGGTGCCAGAGTTTGTCATTTTATGTGTGTAGAGATGAACTTAGCACAGATGAAGGTTGCATGATGTGGGGGAACAGGGTAGTGGCTCCTACAGCAGGACAGCACGGTGTATTAAGAGAACAGCACGAGGCTCATCCAGGTATCTCCACAATAAAGGGATTGCTAGATCATATGTTTGGTGGCCTAATTTAGATAAGGGTATAGAACAAATGGTAGAAATTTGTGAAATTTGTCAAGTGAATAGAAATAAACCCTGTGTTGCACCCCTTTATGTGTGGCCATACCCCGGTAAGCCATAGGAGAGAATACATGTAGATTTTGCAGGACCATTCATAGGGCATATGTATTTGGTCCTCATTGATGCCTATTAAAAATGATTAGAAGTAGAATTATGAATAGTACATCAGCACTCACAACCATTGCTGAGTCAAGGGATAATTTTACCACTCATGGGCTGCCCTTAATGTTAGTAAGTGATAATGGAAGTCAGTTTACCAGTTATGAATTTGGCCAATTCATACAGAAAAATGGGATTGACCATGTTATTTGTGCTCCTTTTCACCCTAGCTCAAATGAAATGGCTGAAAGAGCTGTTCAAACATTCAAAAATAGATTAAAGAAACTGAGAAAAGCAGACACCAAAACAAGGTTGTCTAGGTTCTTATTTCGATATAGATGTTCACCACAGGCTGTAACTGGTAGTACCCCGGCGGAGTTGCTAATGGGTAGAAATCTACAGGGACCCTTTGACCTACTGAGACCAAACTTAAAAAAAAAGGGTAAAAAGGAAACAAGACAAACAAAAGAAATATCATGAAAAGGGCAGACCTTTGAGGAAATTTAGGGTAAATGATGAAGTGTTTATAGATAATTATAGTGGTAGGGGATCTCGTTCTGTACCAGGAGTTGTAGTGGAAGTAACTGGACCCCTGTCATATATGACAGAACTGTGTGATAATACAGTTGTCAGGAGACATGTTGATCAAATAAGATTTTGAAGTGTAAAGTTGTCAAAGCAGGGAGCTCCGAGGGAAGTAATCATGCAGGATTGGGGTGAGGATGGTATGAGAGACACACAGCAGGCTACAGGACAAATGAGTTCTGGGCAAGTTGTGATTCAGGAACCTGATAAAACACTTGATGATGAAAGGGAGGGTAATGTCAGTTTTCCAAGCCAAATGGAATCTGACATATGCAGGGAGAGACCTGAAGCAAGTTCATCCTGTAGAGTTCCTTCAGGAAGCCCAGTGAAAATTAAAACAAGGTCTGGAAGAGTCATAAATAGACCTGTGAGACAAGATTTGTAGAATATGACAGTAATAAGGAGTACAAAACTGTATGTAATACACTGAAAATGAAACAGAAGAACAAGTTATTTTACTGTACTTATATATAATTCCAAGGATGTATATTTTCTTGTAGATGCTTTGGATAAGCTTGATTTACCTGTTTCAAAATCTATGTTTCTTAAACTGAAAAAATTGTGTATCAAAGACTGCAT
>JAUTYZ010158063.1:802-10994 GCA_032273725.1 Panulirus interruptus
TACAGTGTTTCTATTATCTTTAGAGGAAATCATTAGGCGAACATCAGCATTTTGATGGTAAAAATGAAGCGTGTTTACGGCAGAGGCGATGATATATTACAGCTACTGTTGGCGGACGCCATATATAAATCTATCGTTATCCCCCCAACCTCACGTATAACCACTAAATACTACTACTTCTAACCACTATTTACTATTACCACTAACCACTATTTACTGTTACCACTAACCACTTATCAACCACCACTGACTGTAACGCCATCCCATTACCCCTCAAAATGGCCACTGAATAACGAGTGTCTCTCTCTCTCTGTCTCTCTCCCTTACAGATGGATTATTCCACGCGCTGGAAATCCTGGACACGGCCGGCTCGCACCACTTCCCCGCCATGCGCGAGCTCTCCATCCGCTCCGGCCGCGCCTTCGTCATCGTCTTCGCCGTGAACAACGAGCAGAGTTTCTACGAGGCCCAGTCCCTTTGGAACCTCATTACCAAGATCAAAGGTGAGGTGAGGTGAGGGGAGGGGCGGAGCGGCCATTAGTGCCATGAATGGTATAGAAATAAAGATACAATAAAGAAGGAATGTGATTAAATGTAATTAATGGATTATGTTATATTGCTTGGTTTGTTTGTACATCTGAAGCTGTGAGGCTACTTACAAAAAAATCATTGACGCAGATCATCACTACTGCAGTGTAGTGAATCTTCCCGCTCACTCTGAACAGCCTATGCTGAACGATTTCTCAAGCCAGTCACGATCTTAGCTTTCGTCCCTGCCAAGCTTGGTCACTATATACATAATGATGTTCCCTTAAACGTCTTCTCTCTCACAGGAAGATATACAGCATGGAAAGTGAAGCAAGCGGAAGTGAGTGGGTGGATGAGATGTTGACAGTGGATCTGTGGGTGGTATGGCATGGTGGGTCTGTAGGTGGGTGAGGTGGTGGGTTTGTAGGTGGGTGAGGTGGTGGGTTTCTGAATGGAATGATGGTGGATGTCTTTGGGTGGGTTGCTGCTGATAATGAGGTTTATGAACAGGATGAGAGTAAGAGATAAGTGGCTGAGATGATGATGGATGAGTGGAATGACAGCGGGTGGTGGATCATGCGAGTCTGTGGGTGAAACGGCGATTGCCGGTGGGATGATGCTAGTATGATGGTGCTGTTGGAATGATGAGGTGATGCTGATGGTGCTGGGATGTTGGTGTTAAGTTTGTGGGACAGATGATGCCTGTCGATCCCTGAGTCAGACGACGACGATGGTGCATTATTGGGTAAGGTAATGGGCGAGTGACTCAGAGATGCTTAGTATGTGGGCTGGACGGCGATGATGAGTCTTGGTGGGGGGAAGATTCTCTAAGAAGGATATTTGTAATTCTGTGGTGGAGTGACTTGGCATGGTTGGGTGGGGCTCTGGTTTCCATGTTGGCTGTGAGGGATCTGTTTGTGGATGAGATAATTGTATAATAAACCTGTTAGTGACTGGATGAGGTTGAGTCTCTGGGGAGGGTGGGTAATGGTGCGGGAAATGTCAGAGGTGAGAGAGATGAGGATGGCGAGGCCGAATTCTGACCTCAATCATGCACATATCGTCATGACGCGGGAGAGATCCTCCTCGCTCCTGAGACGCACGCACGTACCACCAGCCTGGGTGGACGGTTCGAACCCTATCCAGTGTCTCCATTACGAACTCTCGCTCTGTCACTTTACAGCTTATCAATTATTTACATTTATTCGCCAGACGAAAATTGAACAAGTCAATTACATATAAAAGAAGAATCATGTTATTACTCTTTTAAGCTCTATCCAGATGATGACACCATAGGGGTGTCCTTGATAGCTTCAGTTGACTCCTCGCTTGATACAGGCAGTTTGTACCAGTCAGATCTGCATGAAGATGACCGACCTAACTTGAGACCAGGCAATAGGTCTGGAAGCAGTTACAACTTGCTGCTTCAGGGACTCTTGTCTTGAACCAGAAACAGCAAAATAGGTGGCGTGACTTGCCCCATTCTCCACCCTCAAGAAAATGAGAGAGGAATATAAAGATATCCAAAAGTCAAACGACCTTTGGGTCCTAATGAAGAGAAAGAAGAAGAAGGAAGGAAGGAAGGATGGAAGGAGAGAGAGAGAGAGACGCAGCGAGAGTCAGAAATGTTAAACTATTGGATTATATACGTATCCACACAGCTGTAGAGCAGCCAACAACTAAAGCCACTACTGAAGAGACAACTCTGGTAGATACGTGTAGTTTTAACATAACACAGATATTCATCTCAGTGAATTTTGTGTGATATGTAATCCAACATTCGTATTATATTACAGATTTAGAAACTCGAAAAGGATGGTTCTTGCAAAGCTATCAAAAGGAAAATGCGTTGTATATGAGATATCATTGTTTCTTATATACACTTTTATACACCTTTTCTGTTCAGCATCATGTTCATAAGTTGCATAAAAGAGAGCAAAAACTTGCAAACAGACCTCGAAGCGTAAACGATTAATCTTCATATAAAGAAGGTTCGTGTTTCAGTTTCCGTGATGATAACTTTAATAAACTCCAAAAGGAAACCGATGGAAGACTTCACTCACTTAATAGTTAATAAGATTCTTACACAAAAGAAGTCAGACTACAGAACAGTTAAAATGATTCTTATACATATATTACGCTAACAAGAAGCTCTTGCGTAGGCTTTCAGTTCATTATAATGTCTCCATCGGGATTTGTGATAATTTCAAAACTTTTCGAGATGCTATTAAAATTTCTGAAGATAGTTTCAAAATTTTTTTAACACTTTTGAAACTTCTCGATATAGTTGCAGGACTTTTCAACATGCTTTTATAACTCTTCGTATTATTTTCATAATCTTAAGAGATGGGTTTTAGTACTTATGAGGTACTTTTAAAACTTTTCAAGGTAATTTCGAAAAACTTTCTTAACTTCTCCAGATACCATGTAAGGTTCTCGGGAGATTTCCAAATTCCGTGACACATCAAAAACGTTTTAAGCAACTTTCAGACCTTCTGGATGTTTCGATGAATTTTTCGATATACTTTCAAAACTTTTCCGATGTGTTATGAAGCGCCAAAAAAGCCTTAGGATCAAGGATACATACAGGTTGCCTTTACGTTGTATACGTTAAGCAAAAACAAAGACAACTACAGAAAAGTCGGACGATACAGTACACAGCTGTTGTACATACAGAGAGATCAGGTCAGTGAGAAGCAAACTGAACCAAATTTTCTGGAGTCAAGATCAGTCTCTTTTTATCTATTTTGGTTAACATTTAAAGCAGAGAAAAATGTGTAATTGAGATTGTTAAATCTGTAGAAGAATAGATGATATATGTGGATGGAAGTGGATAAGGTTATATGTGGATGGAAGTGGATAAGGTTCGAAATGGTCGTCAACTCTGATCTCTGGTAATGAAGGAGAATTAGAAACTGTATTAATTTTACTCTAAGGGTCGTGATTCAATATTTATATCTCTCTCGTACGAAACAAAAGTCAGTTATGCACATGTTTTTCTTTCTTTCCAGCAGTCACAATTATATGTCATTTCAAATTACATCGCTTTACCATGAACAGCAGATCACATGATATCTTCCAAAGAAAGAACTAGACAGTAACCTACCATGAGTTCATGGCAGAGTCATGGTAAACTTTGTCTGGTTCATTCTTTATATTCCATGTGATCTGTTGCTCATTGTAAACAGGCGGTCCGATCAACCTAAGTGTAGCAGACATGACTCCCTCTAATACGACAACACATTTCTTTTTATCACCTCTCTCATGTTAAACCCCACATTACTTTTATGTTTCTTCTTTCATTTTATAATGTTCGTTGCAATTTTGGAACATTTTCAGTTGTATGTCATTTCTTTATTTCTCAACCAAACGAGGCGAGGCTTATCGGATATGTTCCTTGATCCAATGATCACAAATATGTTTTTGTTAATATTCTTGATTCAGGTTTACACGCTTATCATACAGCGGTTCAGAAGAAATATTTTATACTTTAATTTCTGTGTTTAATTCTGAAATTGTAATGACCCAGTTACTGCACTGAAGACGACTGGTACCTTTGACATCTGAGCAGGAGTCTGTTCCTTACTTTTAAGAAGCTATAGAGATAAATCTTGGTATAGTAACAGTCCTGTCTTAGTTATTCAAAAGTCATTTACCACACACACACACACACACACACACACACACACACACACACACACACACGAAGCCTCACGAGTGTTGATCTCCCTCCCCCTATTGCACATATAAGTAATCACAAACTAAGCTGGAGGGAACACGTCAGCAACTGCATCTCATCTTTCAACTGTCGTCTGTACATTCTCCCTGGACATAAGATCCCTGGACTCCTTACTCTCCTTGGACGCAAGAACATTCACACCACTTTTATTTTTCTCAGGCTCACCTATGCCTCACCCGTCTGGTCTTCCAACTTATCCACCACACAGCAGTGACAACTAGAAAAACGACGAAGGGCCTACAAGACCATCCTCCGCCACCATTAGACCAACTGTCAATTAGCAGTAAACACACTGACCCTCCCAGCTTGCTTCACACCATCGTCTGGACCTCATCCATGGCCCGACAGGAAGATACTGAACCACCCTCGCGAAAGATGACCCCTGCCTCCTGTGATCTCTCGTTCCAGAGCTTCAGTTCGACACCATAACAGGATCGATCCCAGAGGAGTTCAAACAGACTGCTACAGGAACAGCCTCATTCCAACTATTGCAAACTATGATAAAAAGACCACATATATATCAACCTGCCGCCCGGTTACTGTTTCAAAATTCTCCATTTATCATACTCTCCATTTAAAACACACTACCAGTTGTAGCCACCATGAAAGTGTGGAGGGTCTCCACCTACCAGTTGTAGCCACCATGAAAGTTGTTGTATGATAGTGATCTAGATGTATTCATATGCAGTAATAGGGAAGCTCATCGGTTATAAATGTTGTATGTCTTGTGTTGATGATTATTTTTGAATAAAAAAGAAGAAAATTCTTACCAATGCCTATATCAGAACATCTTCCCGTTATACTTCTGTTAATAATGTATATTATGATTTCATCTGCAACATACTATCTAGTCGTTCCCTGGCTGTTTGTGATAGCAGAGGAGATCAGATACACAGGGCTCGGTGTGGAAAGATAAGAAAAGCAAATAGATTACGTATGGAAAAATTCATGTTACGTTTTTAATAACGGAAGCGCAAATAACGTCAGTCGTGGACGTGAAGCGAGGTAACCTGTTACCGACGTCAGTGTGAAGGTGTTCCAGGGAGGTGAAGGTGGCGGGCATTGTGACGTCACATTCAGGAGAGATGTGACCCCTGTGTCACCTCCGCCGGGCACCAGCCATGCCACGTGACACGTACATGAGGCTCCTGTTTTCATGACACCGAGTGACACAGAAACCCGCGGTTCTATCACGTGCGAAAATCTATCCCGTCATCCTACACAAAGATGAATATAAGATCATTGTGGATCACATGGGGGCGAGACAGAACACAATTTTACAAGGTATCTTATTTTCACACAATATGTTGCATTAAGTACATCTTAATCCTCGAGATAGACATTGCACTTACTGTCATTTATCTTTCCTTTATGAGAGACAAAAATAGAAGAACAATTCAACTACATATGCAGATACATGCATACATACATATATACATACAAACCATATACAAAAACGCATGTATAGAAACTACCTAACTGTCACTCCTGGTTTAGCGAGGAAGCGACAGGAAGAAGACGAACTATGGTTTCATTTGGACATGTCTAGTGTCTACCGTATAGTATACTGCTTCATAATTACTTTGATCGTTCGTTTACTGACTGTATTAACGGTAATACGGCAGAGTCTTTGAATCTGAGGAAGAATATTTCCTTACAAACGTAAATCTGAGAGCAAGGAAGATGATAGTGAAGTGGGTAAACTAGTTACAAAAGAAAGCAGGAAAAGGTCAGCAGTAAAGGATCTTGGGGAAAACTAGACACCTGGAACCTTCAGAAATTACAAGTCGGGAGAGGAGCGCGGGCGAGCCGACCTGTCGCCGCCAGCTGCCAGCGGGTTCGACGGCCTCCAACCCAGGCGCGGGTTGTCTTGCACAGCCTCGTCGATGACTTCAAAGATCCGTAACTTGGTTGGCTTTGTTTGTGTCGCCTGCATTAATTCTTTAATATGATTCTTAACTGTGACTGGATATCACACACTGACTGCAGATCACACACTTACTGCAGTTCACACACTGACTGTATATCAAACTTGACTGTAGATCACACACTCACTGAAGGTCACACACTAACTGTATGTATCATATATAGATCATGTACTGACTGTAGATCATACAATGACTGTAGGTCACAAACTAACTGCAATTCGCATACTGACTGTAGATCACAAACTAACTGTAGATCACACAATGAATACAGTTTACAGACTGTCTGTAGTTCACACAATGACTGTAGATCACCCATTAACTGCAGATCACACACTGACTGCAGTTCACACACTGATTGTAGACCACACACTGACTGTAGTTCATACACTGACTGTAGTTCAAAAACTGACTAGATCATACACTACTGTAGTTCATACACCAGTTTCCTCACTTCGTTCGAGAAGAGAATACGGATGACTTCAAAATGCTCAAGGAAAGTCCTCTCTTGTAACAGAGCAAATTACATAACACAAATAAGAAGACAGCACGTGAAACTATACCTTTAATAAGGGGAGTGAAAATGTACAAATGTTACCGAGCTATCATCAAGCGGCGACGTGAGCAGAAGTCATTAACAGGTTATCTTTGAGGTCCGGCCCCGCAGGTCTTGAACAGCCCACCTACCTAAATAACCTTGACCTATTTTTGCTTGATATGTATACGGAAAGTTACTGCAACATGATGGTATTACAGTTTCAGGGATTTGATATCAACATATACATCAAGTACACACGATGATCTGTGAAACGTTCAGCGTGCAGTAACACAACAGATTTTGTTCAAGGAAAGACGGCATTTGGATGACTCCACGAGAACAAAAGAATTCCGCATGGGGTTATAAACACGTTGTGGCACAGGGAGGTGTCATGGTGAACTCGTGAGCTGTTTCCGTAGCAAGTACGATACGGTCTCTCTCTCGCTAGTTTCGTTAAGTTAATCCAGTAATCTTCCTTCAAAATTAACCTTCATAAGATAAGTAGGTAAGACAGAAACATCCGCGGGATAAGGTTGCTAATGACAGACTTTACCTCGGGCTATGGTCCCTAATGACACCTCACTGAAGGTACGAGTGAAATACCATCTCGTTATGCTTCGTAAAGATTCTCATGTATGTCCCACGTATGCAGACTTATCATTCATGCATACAACATGCAAGCAAAACCATGACGGATAAAATACAAGCCTACTATCTAAGAGAGCAGCAGCTCAAGACGGTCCTCAAACCTTTACGTAACTCCATCTCCCTGAGTGAATTCGCCCTCCCTGTATCTCCTATCATCAGACACTTCCTAGTATACCTTTCCAGCGAGACCCGATATCCTAAACCTATTACTTAGGCAGAGGAGTGGTGAGAGTGGGGCTGGAGGGTAGTGAAGCGACTCGGCGGCAGGAAGGCTGGAGGAGCGTCGTGAGTGACCCACTGACACCAGGAACGGTGAGGGCAGGTCGCGGAATGCAAGCCATTTGTTGCGGAAGGATGGCGACAGAGCTGAGAAAAGTTGTCAGTACCGTTATACCAAAACATTAGTTTGTTCTGATGGACAGGAATATCCTCTCAGGTGTGACCATGGGCGTCTGCGCACACCACAGGTACTGCAGATGGAGAAGAAAATTACCAGGTCAACAACAACGGGTCATCCACCTTCCCGCTCACACGTTTCTCTCTCTGAGGATGACTCTTCTTGCTTTGCTACTCCGCCGTTGCATTCATTTAAACAATATATGATGTACTAACGTGTCTCTGAGTGTATTATGATTTGTAACATGGGATAAGTATATACTAATTTAACTGCTCATTTCAACACGGTTAAATTCTGTGAGAACATTAATTCCTAACAACTTCAGCCAAGAATGATGATAAACGTATGATCATCTCACGTGGAATATCAAGTATTTTCCCTCTTTTGGTAGTTTTGCACCGTGTCCTTCCCTCCAGCAATCAGGTTAGGAGTACCTCAAAACCTACCGGGTTATTTCACTATATGCAATTTTGCCTTGTTTTCCTTTTAGTATTCATTTAAGTGTTTCTAATTCTACTCTCTCTCTATTTGTGTCTTTGTCTTCCATTCGGTTTTCTTGCTTTGTCGCGTCCCGTTACCTTTTACTGATCCAACGGCTGGAACTGGTTCTTGTTTTTGCCTTTTGTACTCAAGCTTCACTGAGAGCCAGAGTACATGTCCCTCAGCCATCGTTGGCCCCTGACCTGTACCTTCTCCTCACCCTCCCTCTCTCCTCGCCATTCACCACATCTTTGCCCTTCTGCTACTTTCACCACCACCTTCCATTCTCCAACCATATGTTTTTTTCTTTCTCTTTTTGTTCTTTTCTAATCTTCTCAGTATAACGATTCCTCTCCCTCTCTCACACACAAACAAATTCTACCATAGCTATGCCCATCCTTGACTGACAATCTTGTTGATAACACATACAGTACAGTTAAAAGAGACTCAAGATAAAATGTATTCAAGTTCTTTTTCCTTCAATTTCCAAGACAGCTTGTAACCATTATGCCACACGCCATTAAAAGCTTGAGTTTCCCTACATAGCCAAACGAATCTGATTGCTGGATGTCCCTGAGGTTACAATAAATCTCTGCAATAACTTTTATACAAACTTACAACATTCCATGGAAGTACTGCCTAACGTATAACAAACCAGTGAGGAAAAACTGATACAGAGTAATAGGTATAGTTTGCAAGTACGAGTTTCATAGGATTTGGTGTTGAAAAGTCTGACACAAAGGGTCTAGTGCATAACAACGACTTACAAAGATCTTAATAACCAAGTGTGCAGGATGTGATGTACTGCGATTCAGTACAATGGACTTTGCAGGTAATATACTAGTTTAGAATGTCATGTACAATTAGCCCAGTAGAAAAACCTGATGCACACCAACCATTACAAAACGCCTGATGTGTTATTACTAATTAAGACTAATTCTGGAGGTCCTCTTGTCATACAAACTAATATAGACACACTTGGAGCATGATGACTCAATATCAATGTCTGACGAACCAATATGTACAGCAGTTTCTGGTACACGATGAATAGGTACAGACAGGTCTGGTGCTTGATGACCTGGTAGATTCGGGAATGGTGCATAGTGACTCAGGGCAGGATATGTAAACCTCCTTCAGCTGGTGCAGCAATCTCCAGAGAAAGAGGAGAAAGCAAGGCCACGATATTGAATGTTTGAAAGAGATTTTAAAAAGTAAGCGTCTCAACTTCATGGTCGCTGAAATGCGACCATGAACGATCTTGAAAGGCTTCTGAATGCAACAAGCACCTTAGTTACATCTACTGCACGTACACCCACTCGTATATGCAGATTAAGAAGCAAACCAAAATCCCACAATTCTTCATGCTATAGTGAGATCTGATCATCGCAACCATCGACCGCACCAGCATGGAAGCAGACGAAAAGACACAACACACGTAACTTAAGCATCACTCTTACTTCCTTCTGATCACAGCCATTATGACTTATGATTCTTAATTAAACGTTACCATTTTCATTCGTTTTGAATATGTATCTAATGTAAAAATATACTTATTTGGAGGTGTTTGGCGTGGGAGGGATGAGTTTGAGGCACCAGGAGCTGAACGCTATTGGTTCCGTGCTTCGTTCTTCGTGAATTCAGGTCTTCGCGAGTGGATCTGGAACCAAACTTTGTGAGGTATGAAGGGAATTCTGTTCAGTTCATTGTCATAAAGTGACTCAGCATAGGAAGATCTGTTGTAAGATGGCCCACTACAACGAAGCTTGTTGTCTGACGACTAAGAAAGGAGAGAAGGGTCAATCTATAATGACCTCGTAACCAGTCCGAATGTATGACAATCTCGTACATGATGCTTCAGTAGAATGGCACTTTTTTTATCCCTACGGCTGTAAACAGACAGAGGCAGAGAAATTATTTTCGCCTACAAATAACTACTG